>CAUYQG010112871.1:0-22043 GCA_963574415.1 Tarsius wallacei | reverse complement strand
CAAATATCCTCATCAAGGTATTAGCAAATTGAATCCAACAATGTGCAAAATATTATACATCATGACCATTTTTTTCAGGTATGCAAGGCTGGTTCAACATTTGAAAGTTAATGTGCCGGGCTTGGTGGCTCAGCCTGTAATCCCGCGCCTTTGGGAGGCTGAGGTGAGTGGATTGCCTGAGCCCGCGGGTTCGAGACCCGCCTGGGCAAGCAAGACCTCATCTCTACAATAAATCAAAAAATTAGCCTGGTGTGGTAGCGCGCGCCTGGAGTTCCAGCTACTTGGAAGGCTGAGGCGGAAGGATCGCCGGAGCCCAGCAGGTCGAGGCTGCGGTGGCCGGGAGCGGCCACTGCACTCCAGTCTGGGCGACAGAGTGAGACTCCAACTCAAAAAAAAAAAAAATTGACAAGTTCAAAAATTGTTTTGTGTAGTGGAAAAAGAGTCTTGATAGGTGTATTCCATCAAATGGAGAGTAATTTGAAGGTGACTAAAGGTTAAACATGTAAGAATAAACACACAATTTTTAATAAATAAATTCTGGGTTTTTGGGTCCCCCATACATAAGCATAATATCTAACACAGAGTTTAGTGCATATCATTGAATAATTATTTAATTATTTTAACAACGTACTATTTAATCTCATTCTCAAACTCCACTTCTATAGCACCTTAGTTAACAATAACTTGTACTTAAATCTGGAGTAGTGAAGAATGAAAGAGAAAAATTATTTAAGTAAATGTGGTGAGCATTATGGAATTTTACAGTACATGGTAATCACAATGACTATTTGCTAAGAACATATAAAGAAGCACCAAGTATGGTGTTCATCCTTTGCTTACAATGCCTCTTAATTCTCATAGCAATCATTTGAAGTATCATTGTTAAATATGCCTCCCACACAGATGACAAAATGGATACAAAATTAAAATGCATAACTAATCCACTAATTATATTAATAATATGATTAATTTTAATTTTAAAAATCCATGCACCTTTTTTTTTTTCTACTTCACTTTATTTCTCCATGCTACTTTACAGGCAAATGTCACCACATAGTTCCTTCAACAAGGTTACTACATCCTTTTTCTCCACTTAATTTCTCACACATTCCTTCACCTACTCTAATGACTTAGCTCTACCTTTTCACTTGTCAAGGTCTACAAATATCTTCTTGTTGCCAAATCCAGCAAACATGGTTTAGTTTTCATACTACTCATTCTCACAGTTTACTGTATCCTCTTTCTTTAAATAGTTTTTTTCTCTTGGCTTTTGATTTTTTTTGTTACTTGTTAATCTTAGTCTTTTTGATGACATGTGGACTCTTTCTAAACTCACTTGTAAATGCTGGCTTTACCGGGGCTCCCTTTGGGGCCCTTTGCTTTTCTATCTGTACTCTCCTAGGTGATCTCAGTCTCTTGCTTTACAGACATCACTATGCTGATGATGCCTAAGTTTCCAAGACTAGCCCTGACTTTTCTCTTGTGCTTCAGGCTCAGAAATATGCTTTCTCACTCACCCCTCTTGTCAACATCATATAGATGTGAAAAAGGCAGTAGCTCTCAATGGTGCCTCTGTGACTTGATGTGGCATCAAGGAAAATTTTCTTTTTTGCTCTAGTCAACTGGAGTGGGTAAGAAAATTATGAGTCAACACAATTGTTTTTAACAATATGGAAATCTTCATGTGTACATATAGGGGTGACATTTCATATTTTTTTAATGTTTAGATTCAATGTAACTTTCTAAAGATCGATGTGACAATTAAACAAAGCCACCAGTTTTTATCCCAATTTAACATAAAATCCAAACCCCATAGTCTACACAATGTTATCGAGTACAGCTCTTGCTTCCTACCCCCACTTGACCACTGTCCTTCTTTCTTCTCCCTGAATGTTATTTTCTGCGTGGGACATTGGTGCTTGTTTTTCTCTCTGACTAGAATACACTTTTTAGTCCACTCTAGCATGTCTGACTCCTTCTTCTCAATCCTTATGTCTCAACTCAAATGTCATGCCCTCGTTGAGGCTTTTCCTGACCCTTGCTCCAACTGAAGTATGATCCCCTAACTACCCTGTATCCCATGATTTTGCTTATTTTCTTTACAGAATGTACCACAATCCATAACATCTTTGATTGTCTATCCACGCCCCGGTGTGAGCTCAAGGAGACTAGGTTCCTTGTCTGCCTTGCTCACAGCTGTACCACAGCACTTACAACAGTGTCCAGCCCACAGCTGATCCCCAGTAATTAGTTTGTTCAGTTGATTTATTTTACTAAATACCTATGCCAGGACTTGAACTTGAGTTGAACTTGACTCCAGAACTCAAGTTTCTAAAATTCTGCTTGGCTAAAATTTCACCTAAAACAAGTGGCAGTAGATAGTGATGGACAACAACAGTTGGCATCAGTCAAGGAGGATTTATTGAAGGAGATTTTGATATGGGTAGAAACTTATGGAAGAATACTCCAGGCCAAGTGACCACAGGAAACTAGAAATAAGCTGTATTTGTGAGGTAAATGACTAGAAAAGCTTAATTATAAGCTTAATTATGATTATAATGGAATTGATGTTGAATGGTCACAACATAGCCTTTTGGTGGAAAAGTATAATTTAGTCCTATTTTCTCCCAGTTTACGTGTCAAATTTAAGTTCCTTCTGGAGCTGATGAATTCATTAATACATTTATATAAATGACAAAGCTACAACTTCAACTCATGGTCAACAGGAAGTGAGATGGCAGCTGCTGGTGGCAACCCAATTAGCCTAAAAGTTGTTTAAAACCCCAAACCCAGAAGCTAAGAATCTTCCTCTTGTTTCATGTTTTCTTTGAGCTGTGTCTTGGGCAATACCTGGTGGACAGACCAAGGAGAACTGGGTGGGGCAACAGAGCATGACAGAGGAAAGTTGAACAAATAAAAAGTTTTCACTTTGCAAATAAATTGATTTAAGCATTCTCCAAAATGTTACTACTTATATATTTCACATCTTGTTTCCAAGAACATGTCACTTTCATTTTGAAGTCTAGTGTTGTTAAATAGGAAAGCCTAATTAATATATAGAAGAAAGTATTATTCACCTCACCCAAATGCCTAGGAAAATATACTTAGCTACACAAGCCATGACTCACAGATGAAGCTGAGGGCCAACTATAAAACTAACACTCCTACTCAGAGATAATGAAGCATGAAATGGCACCTTAGAATTAAAATTACATTGAGAGAAAATGCCTTTCCAAAACTAAAAAAAGAAATAGTATTGAAACATTGAATAAACTATATAGAAAATATTTTCGCAGGTCACTAGACAATAATTATGTTGTTTGTAGGGCCTATTTTTCTTTCAATTTATGTGAGTCTTTGCTTTTTCCCAAATGTTACAATAATATTTCCTGATAATTTCTTATGAAAATAATGTATTGATCGATTTTATTTAAAATAATTTTAGAGTTTATTTAAAATCATTATTCAGGAAGAAATGCGTCTAGGCCTGGAGTTTTAGAACATCATATAGCTATTGTAGTTAAATTCTAAATGTATGTTCCTTTGGTTTGAGCTACCCTCATAAAACTTTTTAGTTCTCTCTGTTTCTTGGTGTGTCATGTGTTTTTAGGTTATATGAATTCAGTTATTTACTCTCCTATCAGTAATCTGAAAACTTCAGCTATTCACCAACTTTCTCCAAATATTGAAGAAATTTGTTTATGATTCAATAAGTAAATAATTCAAATATACAAAGCCCAAAGGTACTATTCATGGCTAAGTGCTCATAAGGGTTATTCAAGAAAGAAAGAAGAAAAAACCTCATTCAAATATTTATTTTATCCCTAGATATGCCATATTACATCTACAAACTAATTTTATTCTTATTCTTCTTGATTTTGCTTTATAGTTTTATAAAAATGCATACACTTATTCATGATTTTTGCTAATTTTTTAAGAAATTGCAGAAGAGTAATACATTTTGTGTAATGGAATACAAAAAATTAATAGTGATTTTCTTTTTCTCCCTAAATAACAGGAAATGTTTCCAATTATTTTTTAGAGCAGGACATTTGGTACAGATAATGTTGCTATAGCAACTTTAGAACAAGGCTTAATTTGGGCCACAGTGAGTGCACCCACTTGTTTTAAATTCATCATTCAGTCTAATCTAGCATTTACATGTAGAACTGCATTTACAAACATAGTAGCAGGAGAGCCTATGTGGAAAATGGTTTAGGGGTACTGTGCCTCACATTTCATTTGCAATTGATTGCATTTATTAAGAGCTTATATTATAGTACCAAGAATCATAATATGTATTAAGAAAGAAAACCTCACTCCAATTTTACTCAAGATAAAAAGTTATGAAAATCAATTTGATTTCAACAAGTCTCCAAAAATATTTTGACATTCAAATACACTTTACTTTCTAGTGTTAATCCTTATAAAATGTCTAAATGAAGACATTTATTTTGTTTGTCTGAAGAATGATAGCTTGGTTAGTCTGCATTAGCTTATTTCCACTGTAAGGATGCCATGTACTTGTAAGACATTTGCCAGTATTATGTCGCTTAACAATGAGGATACATTCTGAGAAATGCATTTTTAAGTAATTTCATCACTGCACAAACATCATACAGTGCATTTACACAAAACTGGATGTTATAGGTTATTATACCTAGGCTATATGTTATAGCCTATTGCTCCTAGGTTACCAACCTGTACAGCATGTGACTGTACTGAATTCTCTAGGCAACTGTAACATAATGGCAAGTTTTGATAAATATAACACTTCTAAACATAGAAAAGGTACAGTAAAAATGTGATATTATAATCTAATGGGATCATGGGTGTATACATGGTCCATTGTTGACAAGAAGTCTCATTATGTGACTCATGACTGTACACATATTAGGATTGAGATGTTTGCAAATGAGGATACATGGTTGAAATGTGTCCCCTCCAAAATTCATCTTGAAGCTTAATCCCCATTGAAATGGTATTAAGAAGCAGGACCTTTTTGGGAAGTGATTATCACATGAAGGCTCCAACATCATGAAGGAGATTAGCACCCTTATAGAAGGGTTTGTGGTTGAATGGAATACTCTTTTGTTCTTCTGTTTCTTCTGCCATGTGAGAACACAGTGTTCCTCACTTCCAGAGAATACAGCAATAAGAGGCCACCTTGGAAGCAGAAAGCAGCCCTTACCAGGCACCGATCCTGCCAGCACCTTGGTCTGGAACTTCCCAACCTCCAGAATCATAGAAAATAAATTTCTGTTCTTATGAATTACCCAGTTTCAGACATTCTGTTATAGTAGCACAAATGGATTCAGACAGAAATTGATACCAGAGAAGTGGGTTATTGCTGTAACAAATACCTAAAACAGTGGAAGCAGCTTTGGAACTGGGAAATAGAATAGGTAGAAAGAATTTAGTGATACATGCTAGAAAAAGCCTAGATTGCTGTGAATAGAGTGTTAAGTTCAAATCTGGTGATAGCTCAGAATAGGAGAACTGTAAAGAAAGACTCAGTCTTAGAGATTATCTCAGTAGTTGTGAAAAGAATGTTTGTAGAAATATGAACAACAGTAAAGACCATTCTTATGAGGTCTTAGATGAAAAATGGAAATAGCTTACTGGAAACTGAAAGAAAAGTCCTATTCTTGATGCAAAGTGGTAAAGAAGTTGGCTGACTTTGGTGCATATTCTATTGCTTTGTACAAGGTAGAATTTAAGAGCAATGAACTAAGATATTTGTAGGAAGAATAGTGTCCAGGGTGATGCATGACTTCTTTTAACTGTGTAGGGTAAAATATGAGAGAAAAGAGAAGGAGTTAAAGGCAGAATCTGTAATCCAAAGGGAAGCAGAACATAAAGATTTGGAAAATTCAGTCTGGCCAGATTGTAAGTTATAAAAAGGTCTGTTTAGGATAGAATACCAAGAATGTGGCAAAGGGAACTTTTGATAAAAAGAATAGATGCTATGCATCTAGATAAAGAAAAAATGACCCCAAAAGCATTTCAGAGATCTTTAAAGCTGCCTCTCTCATCACAAGCCCAGGGTGCCAGGGCTTTTTATGGCAAAATGATTTGCAGGGAGGGCCCAGGGCACATGTGGGACCTTGAGGCTTGCTGCCCAAGGTCAGCTCAAGTCTCTGCTCCCTGCATTCCAGTGAAGTAATCCTAGACCATACAAGCTATGGCTCCAACCGGCCTAGGTAAAGCTCAGGGTGCCACTCTGTAAGGCACAGACTGTAAACCTTGGCAGTGTCCACATGATGCTAACTCTGCAGATGTGCAGAATACACAAGCTGTGGAGGCATGACTACCTCTACTTAGATTGCAAAGATTTCAAATACCTCAGAGAGGCTCAGGGAACAGGCAGAGAATTGCTGCAGAATTGGTGCCACCGCAAGAAGCCCCCACTAGCACAATAACTTGTGGAGCTGTGGGAGTGAGCTGCTTTTGAGGCCCCAGAACTGTAGAATCACCAGCATATAGCACCAGCCTGAGAAGACCACGGGCATGTGGCTCCAACGCATGAATGCTGAAGTTTGGGCTGCCCCAGCAAATCCATGGCACTGGGGTTGCCTCAGGTTTGGGGAACCCAACATCCACCCCACTGTGTCCAGAAGGAAAACAGAACTTGGAGTCAAAGAAGATTATTCTCAAGCCTCAAGATTTAATATTGTTTGCTTTCTTGGGTTTTAGACATATTAGAGACCTATTACTCCTTTCTTTTCCATTACTCCCTTTGGAATGAAAATGTCTTATCTAGGTCTGCCTCACCATTTTATTTTGGACATTCATAACTTGTTTGATATCACAGGTACACATCTGGGAATTTGCCTCAGAAAGAATCTTACCGTAAGACACTCTAATATCTTATTTATGTAGGACTCTAGACTTTAGACTTTTGTGTTGGTGCAGAAATGAGTTAAGACTGGGAGATATTGGGATGGAATGAATGTATTTTGCATGTAAGAAAGACATGAATTTGGGGGGTGGTCAGAGGAAGAACTCTTTGATTTATTTATTTTATTATTTTATTTTATTTTTGAGTTGGAGTCTCACTCTGTCGCACAGACCGGAGTGCAGTGGCCGCTCCCAGCCACCGCAGCCTCGATCTGCTGGGCTCCGGCGATCCTTCTGCCTCAGCCTTCCAAGTAGCTGGAACTACAGGCGCGAGACCACACCCAGCTAATTTTTTGATTTATTGTAGAGATGAGGTCTCACCAAGTTGCCCAGGCTGGTCTCAAGCCCGCGGGCTCAGGCAATCCACTCACCTCAGCCTCCCAAGTCACGGGATTACAGGCTGAGCCACTGAGCCCGGCTGAATTCTATGATTTAAATGTGTCCCCTCCAAAATTCATATTAAAACTTAATTTCATTGGTGTAGTATTAAGTAGTGGGGCCTTCTGGGGGAAGGAATACACCATGAGGGCTCCACTCTCATGAAAAGAACTTAATGCCTTACAAAAAGACCATAGGGAGCTAGTTTAAGCCCCCTTTTACTGTCCTCCCTTCCACCATTTAAGGACAGAGCAATCATTCCTTTTTTGCCCTTCCATCTATTCCACCATGAGAGGACACCCAGATGGCATCATCTATGAAGAGCAGGCCTCCATCAGACACTGAACCTGTCGGTGCCTTGATCTTGGACTTCCTAGCATGCAGAATTGTAAGAAATAGATTTCTGTGATTTATAAATTACCCAGTCTCAAGCATTTTGTTATAGTAGCACAAATAGACTAAGACGCCAGTTATATAAAAGCATGCTGAATGTGCTCTAGTGTTCAGGTTTCACACTCATAAAGGCTAAAATCTTCAACTTATTCTAGGAAAGATTCAATCTGCTACAATGAAGGTATTACCCTTGAGACAGCAAATATGTTCATATGCCCTTTTACCTCTGCCTGAAGTTTTTTTCTTGCCCCTTTATGTTAAGCTTCAACTCAAACGTTAGGTCTTCTGAAAAACTTTCCCTGATGTACACTGCAAGGCTCCTTTTCCTCCAGAGTGCTTGATCTAGACTGGACTCCGCTATTTCAAATTATTTATTTGCATATCTGCCTTACTACTAAACAGAGAGTTCCATGAGGAATACCCTCTTCAATTTGGTGTTTTCTTCTCCCCAAATCAAAACAGCACCTGGTATGTAGCAGGTGCTACATGCAAATTCAAAAAACATTTGTTTGAATTAATCAACACATAGCTATTGATGAACTACCATGAACCATAATGAGTGTTATGGACTTGGCATTTTTATATGGGTCATTAAGACACAAATATCTATTATTACTTGAAATGATGCCTAAGAGTATAAGAATACAAGGCAATAAATGTTATCTATAAAATAACTAAAACCAACAATAAGGACAATAAGCTAAATGAGAGTTTAGGAGATAGTCAACAGGGAAGAACAGAGACAGTTTCAAGGAAAAAAGAAGATTTGAGTTAAATCATAACCATAATTGGGAATTGGGGTGATAACCAGAGGCTGTGGAAAAGTTTTTCTAAGAAGAGCAAAAGAAAAGAATGGTGGAGGTAGGGTAATTGATCCTGGAACAGCAAATACACAAATGTTGTGTGGGGGGTTGGGGAGTGGAGGGAGAAGGCGGAGGGTGGAGGAGAGGGTGGAGGGGGTGGGGGAGTGGGAGGGGAGGGTGGAGGCGGGGTGAGGGTGGTGCTAAAACTGTCTAAAGGAGAAGAGATTGCTTACATTCCAGAAGAGTGGTTAAGCCCAAGTGCCTTTTAAAAAATAGCTATAGAAATTATATAGAAAGGATTTAAATTATCACTGAACCAGTATACAGGCCTAGAACCGGTTCTCATATTTATTATTAACTATTACTTTCCCCTCAGAACATTTTTAAAACAACAATAAATAAAAGAGTCATAACAAAGTAAAATATGAAATACCAAATTCTTCCTCAAATCTACCATTACCCCCCAATACTATATCTAATAGATATTTCACACAATACAGAAATGCAATGAAACAATATATTTTAGGAAAAGGTAAATTTAATTGACATCTCATCTGCCCTGAACCACTAGCTCCAGACTTTTAATCTCAATTTTTAAATCTTTTCATTGATGTAATAGAAATATCAAAAACACATACAGAAAAAATAGCGATGCACATAAAAGTGAATTGAGGTAATGATGGAGATTTAAAGATCATCCTCATGGTCCTAGAAAAATAACAGAGGGAGGCTCTGCAACTATGATATCCAAGAATATAAATTTCCTAGAATAAATAAATAGGCTATTGACATATTTGTTCTAAAGTAATCATTACAAATACTCACAAGAAGTTTCAGAAAACAGGTAAAGTTTAAAAGAAATCATTAAAAGGAATAAGTGTGGGAGGTTGTAAATCTAATTTAATGAGAGGTCAAGACACATACCTTCACATAAAAGACTAATTCTGAGGAGAAGCATTAAATAAACATTATGTGGTAGTCTACTCTTACAGTAAATGAAGATTGGATTTAGAGAACAGTAAGGAACCCAGGTGGGGATGTGACAAGTGGAATAAATATAAAGTCCTAATGTTTAACCTTTAAATCAGTAATCTGGGAGGCTGAAACACACTATGATAGGTATAAAAAGCATAGATAAAATAGCATAAACAGCCATGCACCAAATCAGCAAAATATTATGATTCAGGATCAAAAATAGTCTATTGCTAGCAATAAGAAAATTAAAAGATAGAGAACTTCACTTTAATAACATGATATTAAAATTTTAGACATAAAAGCAACACAAAATAGAATAGATAATTCTATAATCTTATATCTCAGTAGAACTAAAGATCAGTGAGAGGACAATACAGACTTATTTGATACAAAAGTAAGGTAATGAAGCTTCAATAGGAAACTGTCTTCATTAATTAGAAAATTAATTTTATTTGTTCACAAAAAATATTAAATTTGGAGCTTCTCCTACTAGAGCTCTAGAAAAATGGTCTTGCTGATATTTTAGGGGCTGATATAGTTTGGATTTGTCCTTTTCAAATCTCATTTTGAAATTTGATACCCAATGTTGGAGATGGGGCCAGGTGAGAGAGGTCTGTGTCCTGGGGTTGGATCCCTTATGAGTAGCTTGGTGCCACCACTGAGGTAATGAGTGAATTCTTGCTCTATTTTCCCCCCTGAAAACTGATTGTTAAATAGAGCTTGGCACCTTCTCCTTTCTCTCTTCCTTCTTCTCTTGCCATTTTGTACCTGTGTTACAGTCTGACACGGTTCTTATGCCCACTGCCCAGGAAAGCCGATATACAGTGACAGCAGCCACTGCCATAGAGAAAGATATATTTCTCAAATATGCTTCCCTGAGAATTCAGAGAGTAGAGTTTTTAAAGATAATTTAGTGGGAAGGAGGCTAGGGAATTGGAACTGTTGATTGGTTAGGAAATTGAATCAGAGATGTTGGGATTGTCTTCATGCACCAAGTCAGTTCTTGGGCAAGTCACAGGTCACTAGTCTAGCTGGCGTCAGATGGTCTACCAAAGTGCAGAGTCTGAAAAATATCTCAAACACTAGTTTTAGGTTTATGTTATCTATAAGAGCAGTTTGGGGGAAGTTACAAATCTTGTGAACAATGGATGCAGGACTGGGAATCCCTAATGATTAAAGCTACTTACACCCATTGGCAATTTAACTTCAGGATGCCATCAAGAAAATCTGATGCCTCATTGATTAAGGGATCTTAGGCTCATTGTTTAAGGGAAAATATGTTTATCAACTTCAGGAGCAACTTCCCTACTCCACATGAAGATCATAAATTGTTCTTTTTTGAAGTGTCTGTGCAAACTACCATGCAAAGAGGAAGACAAATTTAGAAACAACAAATTTGTTCATTTCTAACCACAGCTTCAAATTTGCAGGGTTCTGCACTCTTCTACAGATTTTACCTTGTAGCCCTATATTAATATTATATAGTTGGTTTCACCTGCTCCCCTTCATTTTCTGCCATGAGTGGAAGCTTCCTGAAGCCTTTACCATAAGCAGATACTGGCACCATGCTTCTTGTACAACCTGTAGAACTGTGAGCTGAATAAACCTCCTTTCCTCATAAATTACCCAGCCTCAAGTATTTCTTTATAGCAATGCAAATGAACTAAGCCAGGAGCCTATACTTCTGTTTTAAAAAAAATAATCACAGGTCAGTATGCTCTCTAAACTATAGGAGGCAGATAAATTAGTGTCTTTCTTTTTTGAGCCTTACAGAGAATATTGTCTCATCTTTCTGAATATCAATTCCTTACATTTCTTAAAGTCATTAATTAGAGTCCAAGTCTTATTTCATAATAAAACTAAGATGAGTTATATAGAACATATAACAGTATAACATGCCATTTATATATGATTTACCATATTCCAGGTACTGTGCTAACTATATTCTAAGTGAGCATATTAAACATGCTCAATACAATACCTATGTGATTCTATTGTGCATGTGCTATTCATTAACTTATTGCCTCTGAGCTCCAAACCTACCCTTAATTCGGTGTTCTGCAAAGATAGAGCTGAACCCTTTAAATGCTTTCCCTTTGCACTATGGCACAAGGCTAAGCTTTGTCAGTAGAGGCTGTCAGCAGGACACCAAAATAGGCAGGGGTGTTTCTTGACCTTAGTCTGGTGTGCTGCTCTGGCCAAGCACCTTCACTGAGAGTACCTTCTCCATCTCCGGCTCCTACTACACCCAGAAGCTAGCAGCTCCAATGGCCAGAAATTTTCTCCAACACCCCATTATATAGCTTCATAGCCAAATGTCACTGATAACTCATCTCCCTATAGACAGCTTCCCCTGACACCTTCTTGAACCACTTTGCAGCAAGCTAATTCTACTGGCTTTTCCCTGGATACTCTATCTCAGCCCTAAGCTAATGGCTGTCCATTATTAACTTCCATTGTTGCAGTCTGTAGTTCTCTTTACTGCTTGCTCACTAATCCTCTGTTATACCTATTCCCCTATAAAAGTTAATAACTCTTTATATTAAACTTAGTTTGTTCAAATAACTGTAGGGTTTTTGTATCTTGGAGTCTGACACATAGTGCTTTCATGAGGTAGCAATTAGTAAGCCCATTTTATCTATAGAAAACAGGCTAAGAGAATAACATTCCCAATATCATGTCTAATAAGCAGAAGAATTGCTATTTGAGACTCGTTTTTGTTTTGTTTTGTTTTGTTTTTAACTTCACAGCTCAGGTGTTTAACCATTTATGAGCAGGTATAATTAAAAGTAGATTCCCTTTATTCTCAGAAGTATCCCAGTTTGTTTGATAAATTATATCACTATCCTAACTATATTATATTATTTTCCATTTTGTTCAAACCAGTAATTCCCACAACTTTTTACCTCATTCTTCTATAATATGATTTACTACCAGCACTTCTGACATCAAATTTGTGTAGGTTTTCCTCACACCAACAACCAATTATCTGCCTCTCTGGACACCAGCTGGGTATCCTACAATTTAATTCAATTCTTAACTAACTACCTGGGGTTAGCATCAGATCCCACAAGTTAAGAGTTCAGTTCCAAAAGACTGCCCCCACTTCAGAAGCCACTCACAAATCTTGGATCCCTAGAGTAGCTACACTTCCATCCGACTCAGCTACGAAGTCCGGGGTTCCTATACCTCCCTGTCCCGCATTTCAATAATTATCAAGAATGGCTCACAGAACTCAGGAAAACAGCTTACTTACTATTACTGGATTCTTATGAAGAAAACAACTAATGGAACAACCAAATGAAAGAGATAAATACAGCAAGATGTAAGGAAAAGGGGCTCAGTTTCCGTGCCCTTTCTGGGCATGCCACTTCCCAGCACCTCCAAGTGCTTATCAACCCAGATGCTTTCAGAACCTCACAGTCTAGGGGTTCTAATGGAGGCTTTTTAATGTAGACATGAATGATTAAATCATTGGTCATGGGTTATCAACTCAATCTCTGACGGTCTGGGGGAGGGACAAGAAGTTCTTGTCTTTGTTTAATATTTGTCATATACTTTCAAAATGTTTTTTTTTTAGTTTTTTTCTACAGATTTAAAATTTTTTTAATTTATTTTAAAGATGTGAGGTACAATCTAGGGTTAGGTACATAAGCAGTTATCATACAGGTGAAGTTTGGGCCTCCCATCAGTCCTCACTTCACCTGGTTTGGGATGGGGGACACATAACTTTCAAATTGTTATTCATCTTTTCATTTCTTCTTCATTTAAAATGTGTTCTTTTTCATTCTCTATGTGTACTTGCACTTGTGTTCCTTCTAGTTTCGTTTTAATTTCTAAAATTATTTTTCTTTATTTCTGATTCTGTTATGAGTTCTTTCACCTCATTTTTGAGATCTTCTCATTCAGATTTTTGCTTTTATTTTATACCTTGTATTATTTTCTTAATGTCCTTTAGCTCATGTTGAAATAATAAGTTACAGCTTTGATCTGTTTTGCAGGCTTATCTTTTTGGCATACTTTCAGTTTATATAGCAATGAATTGTGTTCTTTATTCTTTTTCTTGATAACTTAACCTTGATACTTTTCTGTTGCTCAATTTTATAAAATATTAACTTTCCTGAAATTTTAAAGTTTACTGGTTTATTTATTTTGTTTTGTTTTGTTTTCTTTTTATTCCAATAGCTTTAGGGGGCACAAATAGCTTTTGGTTACATGGATGCATTGTATAGTGGCAAAAAAGCCAGGGCTTTAAGTGTGCCCAACATCTTCACCAGTGCACATTGTATCTGGTAGGTGATACCTCATCTTTCCACCCCTTCCCACCCTCCTTTTTTTCTGTCTCCAATGTCCATTATAGTATTCTATATGTCTTTGCAGATCCATGAAAACATGCAGTGTTTGGTTTTCTGTTCCTGAATTATTTCACTTAGAATAATGTTCCCCAATTTCATGCAAGTTGCCGCAAAGGACATTATTTCATTCTTTTTAATTGCTGAATAATATTCCCTGGTGTGTGTGTGTGTGTTCATTATCTAGTGGACTTGTTCATTATCCACTGAATAGTTGATGGGCATTTAGGTTGATTCTACATCTTTGCAATTGTGAATTATGCTTTGATAAACAGTATGAATGGTTAAATCATTGGCCGTTGATGATTAACTCAATCTCGTAAAGTCTGGGGGAAGTAGTAAGTAGTAAGTTCTAACTTACTAATCATGCCTTGGTCTTTCTAGAGAATAACCCCCATTCTGAAGCCATCTAGGGACCATGAATGATCTCATTAGTATACAAAAAAGTACTCATCATTCTGCAGATTCCCAGAGTCTTAGAAGTTCTTATATCAGGAACCAGGAACTAAAACCAGATACAATAAAAGATGTTCATATCAACCTTGTCACTTAAGAAATTACAAGAGTTTTAGGAACTCTGTGCCAGGAATTGAGAAAGAAGACCAAATACATATGTCTTATTATACTACAATTTCATAACCCGTGCCGCAACTGGAAATGGAGGTCACATGTGCATTGTACTCTCTTGCCCACTTCTTTGAACTCCCTTCTCTCACATTCTAGGAAGTACACTTCAGGCCAAGCGAGAGACATGTTTATATGGAAAAAACTTTAAATCAACTCTAATTTATTATGAAAGCAGATTTTCCACAAATTTTTTGCATTGTCTATTATTAGTAACTAATTACTTATGACACAGCTGATTAGGACATATGTGTTGAAAAAATGGTTATTCTAATCCATTTACAAAGGAAGCAATCTTATATGTAAGCTAAAGCTTCTAAATTCCTTTACATGGGTAATTGGATTCAATCCGTTTTCTCCACTGCAAGATCTCATTGCAGTGGTCCCTATACCTACCACTATATCCCCCCATGAAATAAAGTCTACCTTATCATCTTAAAAACATTTTTTTATATAATATACAATTTACTATATACAATATAACAAAATTATTAATATCCAATTTATACTTTATTAATATACAAAGTCTATTGTGGTTTGGGGTCTTTTGTTTTTTTTTTTATTTGCTTTGTTTTGTTTTTTGAGTTGAAGTTTCACTCCATCAGCCAGACTGGAGTGCAGTGGCACGCTCACGGCCACCCCAGCGTCGACCTGCTGGACTCTGACGATCCTTCTGCCTTAGCCTTCCAAGTAGCTAGTATTACAGGCACACTACCACACCTCGCTAATTTTTGATTTATTGTAGGGACGAGATCTGGTCAAGTTGCCCGGGCTGGTCTCAAACCCATGGGCTTAGGCAATCCACTTGCATCAGCCTCCCAAATTGCTGGGATCACAGGCTGAGCCACCAAGCCCGGCTATTGTTTTATTAATATACTTTTTAAAAGTTGATGATTCTAAGGATGCCAAATAACATCTCAAGCAGAACAATTGCTTTGATGCTTTACCACTATCAGAACATCCTGGATATTTACTTGTTACATGTAAATAGCTCATGTAGAGAAAGGACGCTAGATATCAAAAACACACATACCACAGTACACCTCACTGAGAACATTCTATAGTAAATTAAAAGTAAATTAAAAATTAAGGAACCTTGACTGTGCATCTTCAGATAAACTACTAATTTTTTTCAATAAAGCTTCCTTATTAGTATGCTGAGAACTTTCAAAGCTTTTCCACGGTTATAAAATGCAATTTATTCCAGCTTTGAAAAAACTTTTTTTGTAAAAATGGGATCTTGATATGTTGCCCAGGCTGGTCTTGTAATTTGGGAATGAGATAGTGTGGCATAGCAGAGGCTCAATAACTAAATAACCAATAGATTTGTTGCATAAATAGATGCATACTTTTCCTTCATATAAGCATCATCTCCAGTTACCCAATATTATATAACCTAAGCATCTAAAATATGCAAGGCATTGATGATTTCAGATTCCCATTTGGAGCTAGGGGAAGCACATTGAGAATCCAAATCTGTTGCCTTAAGGATTGTGTGGCCCACATGTATGAGTAGGGACAAAATGACTTACACTGGGCCTTGATTCACCAGGAGTCTATCCTTGGACGAGCAGCTGTGACCTGTCACTCTTTTGAGGTTTTGCCACAGGCTTTTCAACAGAGCTTTGGTTTACACGAGCCGCTGCATCAGCTTGCTGCTTACTAGTGGGCTCTGCCTCCCTTAAGATATTTAATATCTATCACAGAGGCACCAAATGCCTGACAGCAAAAGAATACTAATGAGTGCTGTAGAGGTAGGTTTAGGAAAGATTACAGAAATTGTTTACAGAAGGCTTAAAGTGGATGTTATACTAACTGCTCACATGGGTCTCGTTTGATTGCTTCCAGAAATAAGATATTGTTCATGTGATTATTTGGTGTCATTTGGTGATTTGAATACTTTCCAGATATTGTAGATATTGCGGATATTCCAGATATCCTCTACTCTATTCTAGAATCACAAAACAGTTGGTAGGATTGACAATTTCTTGAATGCTTAGCAGAGTATCTCTAGTTTTCAAGGCCCAGTTCTCAGCGTGAATATGCATTTGAAAAATACTTTGAATGCTTCCCCTTAGTGAATGTTTGTGCTGACTGTAATACAGAGAGTGTATTTCTATGGCCATGCAACCTCATTTTAGTAATTGTGTTTCTGAACAAGGGGCCATAATATATCCATAATAAAAATAAATATGTATGCAATGACAATGTATTACATGTATCTTTCAGAGATATATGTTTCCAGTGTAATGTTTGGATATTTAGAGCCATTATTTCTGCAAATTACAATCAAAAAAATTTTTAAGAGAAAATAGGTGATCCGTGCTATAGAAAATACAGTGGATAATAAATTTAGCATCACAATAAGAGCTAATGAATTTAATCAAGAAGTTAAGATGTATGAAAATAAACCCTTAGATAGAGTTGATTTTTGAAAAAGCTCTATGCCTTTTATTTTTCTGTAAATTAATGGATACTTTCTTGATTATACAAGAATTAGGACTAGGGAAACAAATCAGCTGTGTGTGCTTCTCATCTGCCACATTTTACTGATGTGACAAGAAGTTAACCTCCAGCCCATTTTTGACCCCTCATCCTGATGGTCAGACAGTACTGGTTTTTGTTTGTTCAACTATTTCAATGTCAAAACCATGCCTGGATTGTCCAAGTCTTTTAGCTAGCAGTTTGGTATAGAGAAGGAATAAAGAAAAAAAAAATTGATGCATAATATTAATAACAGTGGTATGGGTGGGGGAGCTGTGACTACTTAAGCTGCTAAAAAGCTGAAAAGAGCAATAAGCAATTGTTAGGTAATAAAAAAAATGTCAGTAATTACTGGTTCCATTGCCTAAGCCATAGCAAGCAAAATATTCTACATCCCATTATATATTTTGTGATCCATCCCATCCCCCATGAGACAGAGATTAATACTGCAATACCAAGAAGGAAAATGTGATTACACCAGATTTTATTGTAATACCATTATCGATTTGTTGCCATAATAATGTAGAATGCACATTGCTTTACTTCAGTAAGTTTTTATTTTTCTACATTCTCCCCTAGAGATTTGAGAGCCTACATGTCTATAAAATTACAATCTTGATTCTGCAATTGAAGAGCTTATCTACTGTTCTAAAGTTACATTTAATCTTACTATACAAGTAGTCATAAACTATCATGATAATAGAATTATACATCTAGTATTATAAATATTTCATCACTGGGCTCCTGTCTCAAGCATACTTTAAAATGTAAGGTATATCAAGACATACTGAAGTTTTTGGATTTTTTTTCCCTCTATCATAGTCATTTTTATGTGTGGGATGAAATAGATTCTGCAGTATTATAGATTTCAAGCTTAGACATCTAAAAAGCAATGAGGCCAGCCCTTCTCTCACTAACTCGCTTTAAAATATAAGCCATGTTTCACTTAATCTTATTAAAACAAAACAAAGAAACCTTTTACAGTGTTCTAGTTTTTCTATCATTGATTGTCATAAAAGATACATTTCCTTCTCATATTTTTGCTTATTCCTTTGCCAATACTAATATTTTGTTAATACAATCAAACTTTGCCACAAATGATTACTTAATAAATTGATTCAGATGTCTTCTGAAATATTACATTTTATGTAGTAGGAACCTTTGTAATACAAATAAGATTCCTTGTCCAGTTTTCTATTCTCCACCTTCATTCTCTACCAAGACCACTTTGTTTTCATGGCTTTACAAGTTCCTTACTTAGGGTTAGTTTCCACATTTGTATCTCTAGTTCAGATTTTTTTTTCTCTGAGTTAAACTCCTATGGTCAGCTAGTAAGTTGACATGAGATGTTTCAAAGGCACCTCAAACTTTACACATCCAAAGGGAAGCTTTTGATCTCTCTTCAAAACTACTCTTCTTCCTCTTCCTCATCTCATTAATTGTCTTTATCAGTATTCACCCAGTTGCCAATGTCAGAAAGCTAGGGATTAGCCTAGGTTTTTCCCTTCTCCTCATTCCATCAGCAACTTCCAGCGGTTCTGTCCCCAAGACATAGTCCAAATCCATCCGATCTGTTCCACATCCAATGTCACTTCCCCTGCCCTCATCAAGACATGGATACTGGTGTCCACTTAGGGTATTCTCTTATCCTTTCCTCGCATAGCTAACGAAATATTCTTTTAAAACATCAGTTAGAAAAAATAAATAAATAAATAAATAAACAAACAAATAAATAAATAAATAAAACATCAGTTAGGACGTGTCACACTGCAATTTCACTTCGAATAAAATTACAAACCCTTAATGTCATATTTAAAATAAAATCTAAACTTCTTGCCCTGGCTTCCAAAGTCTGGCCTCTACCCACTTTGGCAACATTATTTCCCACGAACTTCCCTCCACTGAAAATGCACCAGTCACACTTCATCTCGCTCCTCAGGGATTGTGTGCGTGCTCTTCCCCCATTTTGAATACTCTGTGAAGTCCTGATTCTTCTTCACTTTCCAGGTCTCAGTTTAAATATTACCTGTCTGAAAAGGTTTTCTTCCTGACCACCTTATTGAAGTATGGGTCCCAGGTACTGCACCATTATTTTCTTTCACAGTCATGCCTATTTCCTTAACACTTTTCAAAAACCTGTGATTCTTTATCTAATGTATTCACTTTCTAATTATTTATTTTTCTCTCTGGGCTAAGAGCTCTATTAAGGCAGGGATATTGTCTACTTTGTTTATCCTTACAACTCCAGAGCCTAACAGTGTCAGCCTAACAGTGTCAGAAAATGATGAATAAACGAGCAGAAAGACTGACATTACCTGAATCATCATTTACTGCAGTCTCATTTGTCACTGCTTATTCACTTTTATTTCAATCATCTACTTTATTTCCTTCATCCAAAATAAGCATTTGAAATATATTTTAAATGATATTACTTTATAACCATTGACTTAACTTTTAAAATAAAAAAAGATGTTATTCACTTATCTTCTAAGTATTTTAATTCTATAACTTAGTCCTTATCTTCAGAAACCAAGTATATTAGTGACAAATGACCATAACACTCCAGTGGTTTAATGCAATAAAAGTCTATTTCTTTCTACTTTTGCTCCGCATTCAGGCCTATTAGTAGAGGCTCTGCAGCATAGTCCCACTCAGGGATGCAAGTGGGCGAACAGAAGTTTTACAAGTGCACAGTGGATCACAGTTCTTCCTGAGTTTTAATGGATAAGAAAACAGAAACTAGAAATTGCATATGCCTTTTCCTTAATCCAGAAGTAGCACACCACACTTCTGCTCACACCTCATTGGCCAGCACTTGTGGTATGGTCCTGCCTAACTGCAAGAGGAGAGGTAAGTGATACACTTAAGAAACATTCCTCTCTCTGTCACTTCCACTATACTATCCAAATGGTATATTCACCGTCTTGAAGTTTCCAGAATTCTTCACTTTTCTATGATCTATTAAGGATGTGTGTAAGTGTGTATATTACCCAGCTTAATTATATGGAACTTATTATGTAATGTAATTCAATGAGCAGTTAATATGCACAACACATGGAACAAAACCTTGAAAGATCATAATGCAATAAGGTAGCAGTGGGTAAAAAAATATATAAATGAGAAACATGAAAAAAATTATTTAACCAGCCATAGAGGTAAATACTAACTCAAGTGCAATTTTTTCTTTCAATCTAACAAAAACATATATGCATAAAAATAAAAAAGAGAAAAATACCAATGGATACCCATTGCTTTCTAGATCAAAAACTTTTCACTGTAACTGTCAAAGTCTTCCATCACAAGGTAATAATACCTTGTCTGCACTACTTTTAAAAAATAAATCAGTATTTGTATCAAAGATTTGGTTGAGCTGTAGCAATGGAAAAATGAGAACGATATGGTCTCTGACTTCTAGAAATCCACATGAGGAGGACTGACTTTTAAATGGTTAAGTATAGTGTGATAATTATCACAAGAAAAGTATCTGCATATGCTGTAGAAACAGAAGAGAGTTAGACAAGGCTTCATAGAAATGTCAACGTTTGATCGGTATCTTAAAGACAAAACTGGCAGGAGAGATTAGGGAGTGGGGATTCCAATACAAATCACGGGATCAAGCTCCAGAAAAGGGTTTGTGCCCAACTATGTCGCATATCAATACAAGTCCCATGTACACATCTTTAGTCAGTCACCCTTACTAGGGAGCATCCCAAAGAAATTTTGGTAGCTTCACTGGGGGCATGTTTATAACGTATAGAAAAAAGATGGAAGTATTCTATAAAAGAGCATAACATCTACAAAGTCACAGGGAAATTAAAGAACATGGTGACTATCATATAGAGAAATACGAAAAGGCTGTGTGTGTCTAAACCTCTCACACAATGTCAGTGGGAAGGCAAAAATACAACTCCTATGGAGAACTTGGTAACCTCTAGCAAAATTGCATACACCTTGTCATTTGACTCAGCAACTCCCTTTCTAGGAATCTATCCCAAAACTGACATTGGCAAAAACATAAAAGACATTATGTACAAGGAATTGATTACAGTGCTATTTTAAAAACCAAAAATATGTAAACAAAACAGGAAACTGCAACAGGTACTGTCTGAATTAACTATGATTGGATTATCCAATGTAGACTCTGCGGCTGCAAAAGGAATGGAGACTATCTTTATCCACTACCATGAAATATCTCTAGCATTTTAAGCGAAAGAGGAAAATGGGAACCTAGAAGAGATGCAAGTATTTAGATTTAACATATAAAATTGCTATTTTTTATGTTGAAAAGCAGTCAAATATCAGTGATTTGATGTAGTTCAACCTAATGTGTATGTGTTTGTCCATATTTTTTAAAAGTGGAAAGATAAAAGTTTTAAATGATGACTTCAAGATAGAATAACATATATATCATGAACACTTTCAATTTACTCTTGCTTTCAAAATACAATTATTAACAGAACCCACTTTCACTCTTGAAAATATCCCAGTGTAGACCAAAATTTTATGGTGCTGTAGGATGGAGGCAAAAAAAAGTGGAGAGAGGTGGAAATGAAGAAATAAATGTATGAAGAACAGGATTATAAGTTCGACTTCTTTGAACATATTCTGTCAGCTTAAATTTGAAAACATGTAAATATTTTAAATAGTTATAAAAATTAATTTAGAAAACATTTCCTGAAAATCAAAAGTAAAGTGAAATAAATAAATCTACATTTATATCACTTGATGGCATAACCATAGAGAAACCATTTAAAATGGCATAAAAAGCCGGGCTCGGTGGCTCAGCCTGTAATCCTGTGCCTTTGGGAGGCTGAGGTGAGTGGATTGCCTGAGCCCGCGGGTTTGAGACTCGCCTGGGCAACTTGGCGAGACCTCATCTCTACAATAAATAAAAACAATCAGCCGGGCGTGGTAGCGCGCGCCTGTAATTCCAGCTACTCGGAAGGCTGAGGTGGAAGGATCGTCGGAGCCCAGCAGGTCGAGGCTGCAGTGGCCGGAAGCAGCCACTGCACTCCAGTCTGGGCAACAGAGTGAGACTCCAACCCAAAAAAATAATAAAATAAAATAGAATGGCATAAAAATGCAATGATGTGACTGCAATTCCCCAGTAGAGGGAAAATTGCCTTATAAGCAC
>CAUYQG010112869.1:0-22366 GCA_963574415.1 Tarsius wallacei | reverse complement strand
ATACAAAACAAATGAAGGTAATTTCCAAAATAAAAAAAAAAAATTCGGGCAACTTACCCAACAATAATTAACCACCAAACACCTTTTTTTTTTTTTTTTTTTTTTGAGTTAGAGTCTCACTCTGTTGCCCAGGCTGGACTGCAGTGGCACACTCACAACCACCGCAGCCTCGACCTGCTGGGCTCAGATGATCCTTCCACCTCAGCCTTCCAAGTAGCTGGAACCACAGGCGTGTGCCACCACACCGAGCTAATTTTTTTTCTTTTTTATTGTAGAGATGAGGTCTCGCCAAGCTGCCCAGGTTGGTCTCAAACCCATGGGCTCAAGAAATCCTTTCGTCTCAGCCTCCCAAAGTGCTAGGATTATAGGCGTGAGCCACCATGCCAGGCTGAGCTCAACTCTCTTATTTCCCAGTCTAGTTACTGGCCTAGTGCCTGGATGTGCCAGGGTTTCTATTACACAGGTATTCCAACTAGCCTGGCACAGTCATTTGCTTCCACACTGTTCCTCAAACAGTCCAGTTTTCAAAGGAGCTCATGTCCCCATGGTTACAAGGGTTAGCAATCGCTCCACTGCTGTCAAACAGTCTGGTGAAGCAGATTACGGTTCCCCACCTGAACTTCTGGTTCCCCACCTGAACTTCTACTTCCACATGCTGAGCCAGGCCCACCCACTGAATTTAAGGGTGTAGATGAGCAGGCAAACTGCCAGCTCAACTAATCTTTAAAAATCTACTCATCTGCTCTTACAAAGCATTTTTGGAGATCACTGGACCACAGATAATTCCATTTGGTCCAATAAGTCTCCTGTCTCTCCTGTATTCAAATTAAGAGAGTCTTACTAACACACTAGAATATCCCTAACTTCCCTGCCCCTGAAAAAACCTCTAGTGTCCATGCAAATCAAACCAGAAAAGAGTGTGTATATTTGTTCTTATTCAGGCTAAATGCTTCACTTGCCCCAGTGAACCCGTGTTTTTTGTAAGTCTGTGAACACTCAGGCCAAGACTTATTTACAGGTAATAAATAAACAAATAAATAAATAAAAACCAAAAAACCAGTCACCAGGCAAATGTTACACTCCCAATTAATACACAATGTTGTCCATAACAAGGTATGATGTGATGTCTGGTATATGTATATTTTCCCAAATTCACAACCAGAAGAAATAAGGCTCAGAATACTAAATGTATTCTCAGCTGCAGAAGTATGGAAAAGAGTCTCTATGTAGTGGGTGTCCATCTCAGACTGTAGGATTTAGTCTTCCCTCTGAAGAGCTGCCTGGAAGCACTCAAAAAATGGGATAATTTTCAGCAGATTGGCTGGATCTCCAGACGGAAAGGAAAAGCCAGCATTTGGCAGAGTTGCGAAAGGAACATTTTGGACATCTTAGCCATTTGTTTTTTAGAGAGCCAGAAAACTAAACTGAAATAAGTATAACTCATTATTGTTATTATTATTAAAAACCCTAACCTCTGGTTCCTGGGGTTGGCAGCAGAAAGCATGTTGGTTTCTGAATAAATGCAAATGAACTTTAGTAAATCAGACATTCCAAGATCAGAGTCCTGTGTTTGGTGTTCTCACAAAGGCTGCTTTTTTTAAAAAAAAAAAAGTACACTGAAGTTAGTAGCCAGCCACCTCTTTGCAGACCCTGGGAAGCTATCTTCTTGGCCCCAAGAGCTGCCTGTGCATTGAGATCACACAGAGGCAGACTTTCGGCACGGCTGGGAGCCATTCTCTTCCATGCATGTTTCCCCTTAACAGCCAGATCCCAAATTCTTCAAAGGCCAAGGCTGTGTTTGCTACTTCAACTATCCCAGCAAGGGAGAAAGACATAATGTACACATCCTACATTTTTTTTAAATGAAGGAAGGAGTTAATCAAGTCTCTTTCTTTCCTACTTTTTAGTTATATTCTATTAATTGCAATTAATATGTGCTCATTTTTTAAAATTGGTAATGTACAAATAAGGAAGTAGTAAAAGAAATCCTATCTTCCCCATTCTAGACCTTTTAAATGCACTTATAAACACATTAAATTATACTTAGTATATACAGTCATCTTAGTAGAGTGGCAAACATAGTTGTGCTAAACAATATCATTGGGCAACTAACTTTTTACAAATATTAGGTGCTGTACTCGTTTATGTCCCTAGAAGCAAAAAGAAAAAGGTATTGCTTTCCTTGTCCTTAACTGAAAAAAATTAAGAAAAAAATATTCTGGCCAGGCATAGTGGCTCATGCCTGTAATCCCAGCACTTTCGGGAGGCTGAGACAGGAGGATTGCTTGAACCCAGGAGATTGAGACCAGCCTGGGCAACATAGTAACATCCTGTCTCTACAAAAAAATTAAAAAATTAGCCAGGCGTGGTGGTAAGCCTGTAGTCACAGTTACTCATTCTCAGGTAAGATGAAACTGACTGCATGAAATAAGGACAGGAAGATATTTTTAAAAGAACAGTCTGTAACGAAGAAAGAATTGTAGGAAATTTAAAAATATAATAGCCCAAATACAAATTTTAGTATATCAAATGAAAAGAGTTAAAAAAGTCCTCCAGAGATTGAAGATGTTAAAAAACTCTGCCAGGATGAGGGAGATGAAACATGGGAGAAGAAAAAAAATAAAAATATTAGACGATTACTTCAGGCATCCAATTTATAGTTCAGAAAAGAGCAGAGTAGAGGGCAAGACACCATCAAAGAAATAGCACAAGAATATTTTCTAGGATGAAAGGACGTTAGTACCCACACAGCGAATGAAAAAATGATTCACACCAAGACATGCCATTGTGACATTTCTTTTATTTTTGAGTTAGAGTCTCACTCTGTCGCCCAGACTGGAGTGCAGTGGCACGCTCCCTGCCACCACAGTCTCGACCTGCTGGGCTTCGACGATCCTTCCGCCTCAGTCTTCCAAGTAGCTGGAACTACAGGCGCACGCTACCATGCCCAGCTAATTTTTTTGATTTATTGTAGAGATGAGGTCTCGTCAAGTTGTCCAGGCGGGTCTCGAACCCGTGGGCTCAGTTAATTCACTCACCTCAGCCTCCCAAAGTGTGGGATTACAGGCTGAGCGGCTGAGCCACGCCCACTGTGACATTTCTAAAACTTTGTAGAGAGGAAAAACAAACACTAGCTGAGATACAGAGAATTAAGGATTAAAATGGCTATGGGCTTAGAAGCTAGAAATTAATGTAGCATTGCCTTCAAAATTCTGAGGGCATATGATTTCCTTCTTATTATTCCATATTCAGCTAAACTATTAATCAAACTTAGAGATAAGAGAGAAATAATGTACTTTTTTTCTTTTTTTGAGTCTTGGTTTCACTCTGTCCCCAGGCTGTAGTGCAGTTGCACAATCATAGCTCACCGCAGCCTCCCTGCTGGGCTCAGGTGATCCTTCCGCCTCAGCCTTTGACCAAGTAGCACCCGCCACCACGCCCGGATAATTTTTTGATTCATTGTAGAGACAAGATCTCACCAAATTGCCCAGACTGGTCTCAAACTCCTGGGCTCAAGCAATCCTCTCGCCTCAGCCTCCCAAAGTGCTGGGATTACAGGCGTGAGCCACTGCACTGACTGAATTCCTTTGTTTTTAATCTCAGTTTTCTTGTGCAAAAAATAATTGTCAGTTAAACACAGAAATTTAGATGCTATACTGTGTCAAGCAAGGGTTACAGAACAGGCCAACAAGAAGAGGGCACAAATGAAGCCCATTCTGAGCAAACAAAATAGCAAAAAGGCATTTGTAGAAAAAAAAAAAATGAATTCTGGCTTAGACTCGTCCACACACCACGCTTTCCATAATATGATTCTAAGGAACATTGATTCCAAATGCAGAATTTAAAGATTTTTCTCTTCTTTCCAAATAAGCTATGACTCTAAATTTGAAATAGAGACACAATAGTCACTAAAGAGGCAGGAAATCCTTCCAGCTAACCAACTTTTACATACTGTTCCTTATGGTCAAGATGTCGACCGCACTGTGGTAACTCATCTTGACTTTGTGACCTTATTACTAAGACCGTCAATTATACTTACTGTTACTTGAGCAGAGGAACTGCCTGATTGCCAAAAGACTACTCTACAGTGCTATTTAACCTTTCCCAACAGAGACTCATTGACACTGGGAGTTTGGTAAAATGTTTTACCTAGACTTGCAAAGATACTTCCTAGTAAATATTTGAAGTATATAAATACCTCCAAGTAGTCTTAACAATGTGTAAAACTCACAAATGTTAAGCCAAATAGCCATCTTAATTATATAATCACATTTAAGTAAAATAATGTCATGCGTTCAAATAAAGGTAAGAATATTCCACATGAACTAAGGCAATTCAAATACTGTTCATCTGCCTACATTAAGCCTATTTCCAATGACAATTTTTAAAAATAATGTGCACAGAATTTTATTTTAGAAAAGGCTGCTACTACATCATGGAATAAAATGTGAAATGATATTCCGAAGATTATTTATTCTGTGGTGGGGTGAGAATGAGGAAACATGATGTAGAAAAGTGCAAGGGTTTGGAAACGGCCTGACCTAATGAGTGCCCTAGTAGCAGCATGACCTTGGGCGATTTGTTCAACCTTGCTGAATAACTTTCCATTTTCTTTTCTATAAAATGGAAATAATAATGCCTACTTTGCAGAACTGCTGTGAGACATGAGATAACACACTGACAAATCTCAAATCTAACTTTGTACCTTCTCAACAGATATACGCACATTGTTCCTTGACCTTGGCTCCTGCCACCCAGCACTCTTTCTTTCCCTAATACATCAAAAAATTAGCCGGGCATGGTAGCGCGTGCCTGTAGTTCCGGCTACTTGGAAGGCTGAGGTGGAAGGATCGCTGGAGCCCAGCAGGTCGATGCTGGGGTAGCCCGCTGCATTCCAGCGTGGGAAATGAGTGAGATTCCAACTCAAAAAAAAAAAAGGGGGGGGATGAAAGGGACAGAGAGGGGATTAGCATAAATTACCATTAAGGTCAACACACTCTGAGATACTAAGATACAACAGTATCAGAGAATGTAGTTCACTTTCGACCTTGCAGTTCAAATAGATTTTAAAAATACCTAAAGTGCAGGCATTGAATATAATTAAGATTTGGATTTCAGAAAAAAAATTTGTACACAGTATTCAGAATATGCTAACATCTATACTCTGCAGGAATCAAACACTATTTTTTTTTTTTTTTTTTGAGTTGGAGTCTCACTCTGTCACCCAGACTAGAGTGCAGTAGCACGCTCCAGCCTTGACTTGTTGGGTTTCGGCAATCCTTCCGCCTCAGCCTTCCAAGTAGCTGGAACTACAGGCATGCACTACCATGCTTGGCTAATTTTTGATTTATTGTAGAGATGAGGTCTCGCCAAGTTGCTCGGGCGGGTCTCAAACCGGCGGGCTCAGGCAATCCACTCACCGTGGCCTCCCAAAGCGCTGGGATTACAGGCTGAGCCACCGAGCCTGACCTCAAACACTAAATTTTATAGGGGGTGGGTGTGTGTGTGTGTGTGTGTGTGATTTTATAGGGTGTGTGTGTGTGTGTGTGTGTGTGTGGAGAGAGAGAGAGAGAGAAAGAGAGAGGAAGAGAGAGAGAGAGAGAGGGCCAAGAAGCCGTTAAATAGAATGGATGGATCTGTATTGGCTAAAACAAACAAATGCTTTGCATGTCTAAACACAAATACACACACAATGTACATAAGTGATTAAAGAAGATGAAATTGGTGTTATACAGTGCTGCTCTCACACTCTTATTTACATATTATAAGTAAACAGTATTTGATTTTGATGTGCCCATTCTATTACTAGAAATAGACACTTCTATAACTGAACAAACACAAAAACAGCTGCAGATGTTCCAATAAGTATATTTCCTTCTTGGAAAAGAAAAATCCTATTTTTCATAATTATTTGTAATTACAATTGACTGGCTAGTGGTTAAGTCTGCACTGAAATAATTTAAAGTCACTGTAACAATTTTCCAAAAATGTCTTCCAACTTCAAAACAAGGAGCCTACAAAAATGACTGATACGAAGACTAAATAAAAACAAGTATTGAAGGAACAGTTACTGATAGTTTTCATATGTAAATTTTGGCATTATATCTTACTTTTAATTAGTTCCATTAAATTAATGTTTCATAGGTCAGAGAATTTTATGACTACACACCAAAAATGTTGTTTATAAAGCCATTTACAGGGAACTACCCACAAATATTTTCTAACACATTTTTTTCCTTTTGTCCAATTCAGAGTGTTATTGCCTCACTTTTTCCACCTTTAAGTCCAATTCTGTTCTTTTTATTCATTTCCACTTCCTTTCTTTGCTCTTCAATAAGCAGAAGTCCATTTTGAAGTCTATTCCATTCTTTCTGGAATTTACATAGCACCAAATAACTTTAATCTTCAAGTGCACTAAAGAAAAGAAAGGATGATATCCAGGTGTCTGGCGATAAATATCCTCACATACACACAAAGCCTCACTGTCCTCTACCCTCTTGACAGATTTCCATAAATAGGGTGGCCAACGCTTATTTATAGAAGGGACAAAGGGTAGCACAGGATAAAATGAAAATACAGCCAAAGAAGCCTTAGTTTTTCTGGCCTAATTTAAGTAAGGTTACTCAAGTTCATGGATTGGTAATGGATGATGTTGCAAGATAAGGATGAAATAAAGACCCATCACTATAATATTGTTTCATTCTAAGGAAAGACTGCATCATATGTTTCACCTATGTAAGTCATGACTCCAGGAAGTCCAGGATTCCTTTTCCTTTCTTCCCTGAAATATGAGCAAAACCAAGAAGGGGCGGGGGTGTTACATACCAAGAGTTCAACACCACTTGAATGAACTTTTCAATTCTGCTATCCAAGTGGCTCAGGTAAGCCACCTATCTTCTGAGTCTCGGTTTCCTCACCTATTAAATGAGGATAACTATACCTAACTGAACTAATTGCCTCAAATGGTTACCATTAGAATCAAATGAGGTTAAGAAACCTGTGAGAACTCTGAAATTACCAAGTTATGCTGATTCTATTCCCTTCTTCTAATCTCCACAATCACTATCCTGATTCTAATCACCAACATTTTTATCCTAGCCTAGATCTCCAGTTTACAAATATCAGACCACACAACAGTGACTATTCATGAAGAAAATGAGAAAACCAGGGCAAAGCAGTACATTCTGCATAAAGCTAAAGGCATTCCATTTAAATATCTAACATTTATTTGAGATTCTGGGGGTGTGGGGGATATGGTTATGTATGTTAAAATGGTTATGTATGTTATATTATAAAATGATTCTGACAAGTAATATGTTTTTTAATGCCCTTATTTAATAAAATAAAAAAGTTGACAACTCTGTTATGTTGACCCTCAAAATTAAAAGAAAATGTTTTTGCTGATTCATGGAATCCAAAAGTCTGGGTACCACTGGTCTATATTATTCTAACAAACAAAAGCATTCGATCAAACAAACAGATCTCCCAGTCTTACAGTTTTATTTCCAATTCAGCTACCATGTTTTCTCCACACATCAGCCAAAATAATCATCCTCAACAAATCCAGCTACACCTATGCTTAAAGGACTTGCTTTACCCGGCACACCTGTCATCCCAGCATTTTGGGAGGCAGAGGCGAGAGGATTGCCTGAGCTCACAGGTTTGAGACCAGCTTGAGCAACATGGTGAGACCTCATCTCTAGGATAAAAATAAAAAAACTGGCCAGGCGCAGTGGCTCACTCCTATAATACCAGAACTTTGGGAGTCTGAGGTGAGAGGATTGCCTGAGCCCACAGGTTTGAGACCAGCCTGGGCAACTAGGCGAGACCTCATCTCTACAATTAAAAAATAAAATAGCTGGGCTTGGTGGCTCAGCCTGTAATCCCGCGCCTTGGGAGGCTGAGGTGAGTGGATTGCCTGAGCCCGTGGGTTCAAGACCCGCCTGGGCAACTTGGCGAGACCTCATCTCTACAATAAACAAAAAAGTAGCCGGGTGTGGTAGCGCGCGCCTGTAGTTCCAGCTACTTGGAAGGCTGAGGCGGAAGGATCGCCGGAGCCCAGCAGGTGGAGGCTGCGGTGGCCGGGAGTGGCGACTGCACTCCAGTCTGGGCGACGGAGGGAGACTCCAACTCAAAAAATAAAATAAAATAAAATAAAATAAAATAAAATAAAATAAAATAAAATAAAGGCCGGGTGCGGTGGCTCAGCCTGTAATCCCAGCACTTTGGGAGGGCGAGGCAAGAGGAGTGCCTGAGCCCAGGGGTTCGAGACCAGCCTGGGCAACTTGGCGATACCTCGTCTCTACAATAAATCACACAAAAATTAGCTGGTGTGGTGGCGTATGTCTGTAGTTCTAGCTACTTGGAAGGCTGAGGCAGAAGGATCGCCTAAGCCCAGCAGGCAGAGGCTATGGTGGTCATTATCATGCCACTGCACTCCAGCCTGGGCAACAGAGTGAGACTTCAATTAAAAAAAAAAAACTAGCTGGATGTGGTGGCATATGCCAATAGTTCCAACTACTTGGAAGGCTGAGGCGGAAGGATTGCCTGAGCCCAACAGGTCGAGGCTGTGGTGGCCGTGAGCGTGCCACTGTACTCCAACCTGGGCAACAGAGTGAGACTCCAACTCAAAAAAAAAGGACTTTCTTTGCTCCCATGTCCTCAAATTGACTGGCAAGGCCCCAGCTCAGCTCTGGCTGCCCCACCATGCACTCTGTCCATTTTCACTCCTGGACTCCAGCATGGAGCAGTTACTGTCACCGGTATTCCTCCTTCCAGGGTGTCCTCCTTGATTACCCCACGCCCAGACCGCACGCATTTCCCGTTTCAACCCTGACATCTCATGTTGTAGTCCTTCACTCATACGTTTGACAGACACTGCCTGTGCTCCTGCTATGCTTCAGGCACTAGGGAAGACACAACAGTGAATGAGGACAAGACCTACCCGCAAGGAGCTGACAGTCTAGGAAGAGAAAACAGACTAGAAAAGTCAAAATAATCATAGGGAAGTAAAATATTTGTGAACCTAGGACCATGCCTGGCTCCTAGCTGGTGTTCAAAAGATAGCTGAATGAATAAAGGCCAAGTGTCAAATGAATGTGAGGGATTGACTTCTGTGTGCGCAATGTGTCCACACTGGCCTATTACAATCTCCTCTCAGAGTCTGGCCCAACTTTTAGAAGCCTAAGGCACGCTGTGTCAGTCATACAGGGCATTCAATATTCTAGACCTGGTTTTAAAAAAAATAAGTTGGCAAAAGCAGTCATTCTATCAGTAATTTTTCAGACCAAATGAGTTAAACACTGAGGTCAAAGTCCCAATTTGGCATTATACATCTTCCTCAAACTCAAAAGACAAAATTAAAAGAAAACCAGTTCCTTATGTGGTTCAGACACTAGGATGCTGGCTTCATGCTATACCTAAGAGGTTAATACTGGAAAAGTCAATAACTACCCTGAGCAGGGACCTTGTCAGATCACTGTCAAGGCATAATTCCACCTGAGTTATCACCTGCTGAAGTGAATTAAAGTAAAAAAAGTAAACATTTAATGAATATGTCCTTGCCTTTGGTCCAAGAAGGGTCTTAGAATTAAGCTCTTCTTTAATTAAAAATAAAAGTAACCCAGAAAGCTGAAATGAGATCTAAGGAACCCTTCAACACAGGTCAGCCAGTCAGCATAAGAAAGGGTTGGCAGTACCCAGGTGAAACTGCTCCAGGGTGTGACTGTAACACCATTCTGCTCATGCAAAGATTTGGAAAATAGATTTTCTGGACAGAACTGGACCTAACGTCTCCACTACCAAGCTGACAGGCCAAAAAATAAACCTGGTACCAAGGTGCCCAGTGGTTCTGAAAATAGCTTGCTGTCTTTAGGGACTGCAAATACATCAACCCCGGGCCTGTGACATGCACCAATCCATCAACAACAAACATGAATTAAGCATTACGCTGAGTCTCTGGAGGATGCTTGCCTGTAAGAGATACAATTCTAAATAAGTCTCAGGGAATTTTAAATCAGGTTTACAGAACAAGACAGAAATGAATGGAAAAACAAAAACAGAAAACCAAACCATGATTGAAGGGTTGGCGTGGTAAGAGCCACAGAAGTGGCAGAACATTGCTCTGGAGGCCAAAGCAGTGGGGGAGAGCCCACAGAGGAATGCTCCAGAAGGCTAGTTTCACAAGAGGTGAGACTAACCAGGATGTTGACAGATTTGGAAAGCAGAGAAGAGGTCCTCAACGACTCCAGTCGAAGTCTGCCGTGAAGGACATCTAGGATTCCCCTCTCCCAGGGTTGTAGGAAGGCTGTAGGAGTAGGAGGGGGTGGGTAGGGAAGGGATGGCACAAGGCCCTGCTGGGCAGAGGTGTGCACAGCCGACCTGGGACAGCAGAGGCGGCGGGAGCAAAAAGCTCTAGGAGACAGCAGGCTGGACTCGAATACCAAGCTATAAATTTGAACCTTATTTCTCAAACACTGGAAAGCTACTTGAAGTTTTGGCAAAGGAGTAACATAACGAGCTGTGACTGGGTCTGTCCGAAAAAGTTTCACATAGGTCTACACTGCCCACACAAAAGAATTAAAGAGAGAATTTTGTTTAACAATGTGCCAAAAGTTTAAGCACCAACATATTTTCATAGATATTTAAATAAAATCAGCACTGTGACTAAGTTTTAGATCATTCTGTAAATCACACATAGCTGAATAAGTACAGAAACCATTGAAAAGTCTATTTTAAATAGCACAGAAAAAATGATTTCTGAAAGGTAAACCCAGTCATAACTACACCCACTCTCTCACTTCACCCTCTCCCTAAACCTGACTAGGGTCTTTATTTTGCTTTAAGCATTACAGATTTCCTTATGTACCTGGAAGGAAGAGCTGTTAGTCATCAACCTGGATGGTGCAGGTTAAAAGGGTCTTTGTTCAGAAACTTAATTATGGGTTTGAGCCTGAAATGAATGCAAAGGGAAAATACTGGAAGAGCCTCTCTCTGCTAACCTGCCAGCTCAGCCGCCCCAGGGGCATTCAGGACTGTCCTTTGAGCATCATCTGGAGAAGCGGCTTCTCCCTGGTGTGTGTGTTGTGGCTGATCCTGGTTGACCCTCTCTTGCTTCTCTTGCTACCATGCGCCACCATGCAAGCTCTGCAGTCAAGGCCTGAAGACCTCCGGTGTGACCTGAGCAGATGCATACTCCTCAGAGACTTCTGCCTCACACAGGCTGCATGACTGCACTAGCTCACTCCGGCTCTAGGCAGTACTAAAGCTTTAGTGCCTCTGACCCCAAGGCTGTGTAGGGGAACACAGAGTTTAAAACAAGCATTCATCTACCTAAACGTGTTTTGAATTTTTTTTTGAGTTGGGGTCTCACTCTGCCGCCCAGGCTGGAGTGCAGTGGACCATTTATGGCCACTACAGCCTCGACCTGCTGGACTCAGGTGATCCTTCTGCCTCAGCCTTCCAAGTACCTGGAACCACAGGAATGTACCACCACACCCAGCTAATTTTTTTATTTACTGTAGGTCTCGCCAAGTTTGCTCAGGCTGGTCTCAAACCCCTAGGCTCAGACAATTCTTTTGCCTCCGCCTCCCAAAGTGCTGGGATTATAGGTGTGAGCCACCGCGCCTGGCTTACCTAAATGTTTAGCAAATAATTTTATCCCGGCAAGCACTATCTGAGGAAGGCTGCAAACCAAGGATATTTGGGGCTGCACTTTGTACTTCATTGATTATCAGGGAGATATCAGCATATAAAAACTATAAACAGGGAACCAAATAAATCATAACACTTTACTCAATTTCGAAAGTTTTCTGAGCAACACAGCAAAGAGAAAACTCTGGTTAATAAAAGACCTACTTTCTAAACCATGGGACATGCTCAAGTACCCTTCCACAGAAAATCTAAGGCACATGCCAGTGTTGCAAAAGGCCAAGTTGCTGACCCAAAACATCTTGGTAAAAATCAGTATTTCCCAGAGTAGTAGGTTAACTACTCCAAGGGCCTGACCATCTCTGAATCAGCTCCTTCTAAAGCAATGCAAAGTGAAGGTAAAATTTAGTTTAAAAATGGTAGGGAAGCTACCTTGTGGTGTGTGAAGTTTTTTGTTTTTTTTTTGAGTTGGAGTCTCACTCTGTTGCCCAGACTGGAGTGCAGTGGCACGCTCCCGGCCACTGCAGCCTCGACCTGCTGGGCTCCCATGATCCTTCCGCCTCAGCCTTCCAAGTAGCTGGAAGTACAGGTGCACACTACCACGCCCGGCTAATTTTTTGATTTATTGTAGAGATGAGGTCTCGCCAAGTTGCCCAGGCAGGTCTCGAACCCACGGGCTCAGGCAATCCACTCACCTCAGCCTCCTGAAGCGCGGGATTACAGGCTGAGCCACCTGTGAAGTTTTAATTTAAAATTAAAATAGAAGCTAGCAACCTCTCCAATATGGTCAAACATTCAGATTCCTAGAGAAAAGTAATATGTAAATATAATATATGGGAAGGTCTAGGGTGACATTTAACTGAAAGGTCAAAGAAACTGAAGTCAAAGTAGGTCCTTTCGGGAATGGGACCAAAGAACTTTGGTTTCTTTTAGTTTCTGCTGGTCTTTCATACACTGAGAGCCATGCTTGGCATTTAGGGGAAAACAAACATGAGTTTGGCTTTCAATTCCCCTCAGTATTGGGGGAGAAATCCCAAATCAGTCACTCAACAAACAACAAAAAGCCATCCTTTTTGAAACCTGCCTTAAACACAAAAAAGCATTTTCAATTCAAAATGCTAAAGGTAATTATTCCACTAGAGAGACAATTATTTGGGCAGGGACATGTGGTAAACATTTCCTAGGGAAGGAGCAAATGAGAAAGGTCAAAGGCAAAAGTCAACCGAGAAGAGCTGCAACATCTCAGCAATTCACAAATGTGAAGGAGAGCAAGAGTTGCAAGGGTGGGGGAGCACACACCACCTCCATTCATTATTCTCCCAGGCTTCAGAGAAAATCTCTTGCTTCTCTGGGTGAATACCACACATCTGTTCTCTTGACACAATAGCACTAAGTTGATTTAAGAAAATATTCTCTCTCTCTTTTTAAAGCTTTTTGTTCATAATTACGTGATTTCTCTTGAGTTTTGGTCTCCTTAAGACATGTTTATTCTGCACATCTGCTCTCCCCATACCTGATCGCACAAAGGTATCAGAAAGAGCAAACCAACAGGTATAAAGAGACCAGCCCTCAAAACAGATCAAAGCAAACAGCCCATGGAGTCCTTTGGAAATCTTGGCTGGCAGCTCTTGTAAATAAAAGTGCTTCTAAAGCAGAAAGCATTCAACTACCGTATTTATATAGGGCGTGATTGACAGGTCAGTTATTAACTTCATAAAAACACAGGCAATGTTAACTAGCAAGAATGTTTGTTCTAGCTGTTCTATCTGAAGGAAAATGAAATCCAAGATAGAATGGCTTGCTCTCTGTTTCTTTTAAGTATTTATTTTAGAACCGTGCAGTATAAAAGAATGTTTTTTCAAGTCAGTGAACTTAAGCTATTTTGCTTACTGTTCTGGAATTTAAGTATGTTGTTATAATTCTTTAGAAAACAAATGTTACATTTACTAAAGGCAAATTCCAATGGTGCACCATGATCTTTTCAAGCCCTCAAAAAATGTTCATTCTTTTGAATTGCTGAAATTAAAGAAATTTTACATTAATTAATCTTTCTTCCAGTAACTAAAGTGTGTCACATCGGGGAATCAAAGAGAAGGAAGCCTTCCTCCCAGTGCTCTGGATGCAGCCACGTGTTCCTTGAATCACTTATGGAAGCAAGTCTAAAACTTATCAAAAGAAGACAAGAATAAACTGGCTTGTATTTTATTAACAGGACTTGAAGGACTTTTTAAAAATTACGCATGCATTCTATCCTGCACGATCATTTATTACAATAGTATAAGGCAGTGTATTTTACTTTAACAACTCCCTCAGAAAATGTCAGTTGTGTATTGATATGTGGTCAGGAAATCCTGCAGAACTAAAATCCACTCTGGCATGCAACAGTCATCCTTGAGGCTTAATATGGTTAGCACCCACGCCCATTCCGGTGGGTAGTAACAAAAATGTCAGCCTATGTTTCTCCAACCTGAAAAGCAACTTCTATAATAACAGCTTTGAGCAACTATATAGCAAAGGAATCTAAAACCCTTGCATTTATTGAATATATATTCTTTCTCATTTATAAAATGATTTTTAAAAAAGTAACAAGGAAGAAGTAGAAGGCAAAACTAGTTTTGCTTTTTTTGAATCATTCAATCAATACCTTCAAAATTGAAATTATATAAAGTTGGCATTTCCTAGCCAAATAAATGCTTATGAAGTGGGCTGGGGTTTATGTGCATGTTTGTTTGTGTGTTTCACTTCCTCAGGTCTGAGAGTTTTTCCATGTAAACATAAGTTTTGTTAAATGCCTCTTGAATTAAGTTTAAAAGGCTATTTGTTATCAAAATGTCTCACTCTTAGCAAAGGCTGTCATCAGATGAGCTACATACCACAGACAAAAGCAAACCCAAAAGTCCCAGAAATCCATCCCTACTCATCAGTACATTTAATATACCACAACCCTGCTTCCCCCAGCATTCCCCAGTCAGAACACAGAATTCTTATGAAATAAATACTCAGCCTTAGAACATGCCCTGGCCTCTTCCACCATCTATCCCTCCCTCTTCCCCCGCAGGACTATACTTTCAAACTAGAATATTTGTTTTGACAGACTTCTGCTTGCTTAATGCTCTGGCAAGGGATTTCTTGCACACCCCTAGCCAGTAATGAACATCTTGCCAGAAATATGCAACTCTTGGCATGACAAGAATAGGGGGGGTAAAAAACTCTGTCAGCAAAGACTTCCAGAATTGAAGATAAAAGCAGTACACTGGATGAACAGAATCCTTTCCCCTAGCATATTATAATTTCCTGTTGTTTTCCCTGCTTCTCTCTATCAGGAGGAAAACCTTCATTTGGCAGTTTCACATACTTTCTCTACCTAAATAAAGCAATGGGAAACTATTCTCTAAATCTTGGTTTCTAATTAAAGAACTACTTATCCAAATGAAAAATGTAGGTTAGCTAATCCTACTCAGAGAGTAAATCTCCAAAACAATTTCTTAATAATAGTTTATCAGGAAAATTAAAATCCATTGAACTTGTTTAATCCAGTGGAATACTTCTCTTTCATTATTTCTCCAGTTACATTTAAGGACCTAACATTCAAAAAGTTAACAATGCAAGATGGCTCCACCTTCCCCCACTGAGCTCAGAAGGGCTGGGCGGAGTACCCCACAGCTCTCCTAGGAGGGCTTAGGGTGTGGGTAAAGTGTCTCCTGCTACAACCACCCCGATTCTTGGGAAGAAAGCCCACAAAGTAGATTTCCTGCATGGGTGGATTCAGGCACTTTCCAGAAAAACAAAACAAAACAAAACACGCACAGATCTTGAAAAGAACAAGTATGTCCCAAAGAAGATCAGACTACTGAAATAGTCTCTGAGGAGAGACCTCCTTCCTCCACACCTCACTCAATACTGATGCCTCCCAGAGTCCACCCACCCCCTCTGGGAGATCTCATTCAAAGCAGCACATTAAAGCCTTTAAGAAATCCTGGGTTGATGAAATGCCTGTTCATCAACCAGCCACCACATCACCAGCTCCTGGCTCCCCTCCCCCTACAGTTCTCCCTCACTTGACTCCTTCTTCTCACCCTTCAAGCACAGCCCTCACTCTTGTGGGAAGCTTTCCCTGACAGCCCGTACTCATCCTGCTCTGTGCTTCCAAATCTCTTTGCCTGCTTCAAGAAGAGAACATTCATGCTACTGCACGTAGTTTGGAGTATATCTACTCCGCTTGATTTTGACCTTTGAGGGCAAAAACTTGGACTTATTTATCTTCTAATACCCAGCACATCACCTGGCACATGGCAGCAGGTCAATAAACCCCACTGAACAAATGAATGCTAACAAGAGCTAATTGTGTTGTGCGCTTACTGTGTGCCAGGCACTCTCCTAATCTCCTGGCGTGTATTAACTCACTTAATTGCACAAAACCCCTGAGAGGTATTTTTCCCATTCGACGCATGAGGCAATTGAGGCAGAAAGAACGAACACATTTCATTATTTCTCTAATATGACCTTATTTTCTTATCTCCAGCAGGGTAAACATGAGTAATTTTACTCTACTTCTGAGGAAAGAGGATGTGATTAAACACCACAGGAAAGCTGTTTGGCAGAACTTTGTTACTTTTAGAAATACTATATATTATTTAACAAAAAAGCTTTGCTGTAATGAAAAAAAATGACTGGGTTAGGAGGAGTCACATCTGAATTTGAACACTATCTCTGCTCCACACCAGAACTGAGACATGTAGCAAACAATCCAATTTCAAGTATGTAATCTAGAATGGGGACGGCAATACTTTTTGCGTACTCCTAGCTGGAACACATGAGGCAAATGTGTAAAAGTTCTTTTGCAGTCTTTATGTTATGAAGTTTGGGAAACTGATGCTTCCACCATTATGAACTATGCAATGGAATAACGTTTACCTACCCACAGAGCAAATATTTAGGACTGATTACCATATATTTCTATTCTTATTTCCCAGTAGATAAATTGGTCCAAATAACTGGAAAAGTTTTTCAAATCTGCATAGAGATTTCTCCTGAAAGTGAAGAAACTTTCTGCTAAATTGAACCAATCAAACCACATCTGTTTTGAGGCTCACAGTATAAACTGGGAAATAAGAAAAATCATTGAGTATTAATAAAAGCTTGACAACAGTCTTAAAAATTTCAACAAAACTATGACCCACACAACTGACTAAACTATCCTGTAGAGACTGTCTACACTCTTCTGTCACTAATGGAATCTTATATAATATCGCCAGTGCTCTCAGCCCTACAAACTATGAACAGCTCAGTAGATAAATCTCAATAAGCCTCCACATCAAACAGACTGGAAGAAATCAAAAGACCGCTGAGCTAAGCCAGACCAGGCTGATATTTTGGTTTATTGGTTAACTGTTATGCTTGGAAAGGCATAAAGCTTAATTGCAAGGCTTGAGGTGTATGTAAAAAATGCCTGACTTAAGTAGAAATACTGATCATAGCATCTGTCACTAGTTAAAATACGTGGAGATCTTTATCCAGGATATTTTTGTTGTTTATATTTTAAATAAATGAAAATAGTCAGTCACATGGTGACTAAACATGAATCATTGTTTCAGCTTTTTGAGAATGCTTGGTGTAAATTAGGGAGTAACACTGCTGTTAATCCAAGTCATGTGAAAGTTAAAAAGGGGGAAAATCTGGTTTAGTTTATGACTTCTTGTGGTATTAACCATAGGTTTTTGCACAAATATTAACGAATATAACACTTTGAAACACTATATGGAAAAGTGAAATCCGGTGGTGTTATTTGGATCTTTTTACCATTTTCTACTGAATAACTAACTCCATTTGGCTGAACAAGCAACAAAACTAAACACTTTTTAAAGGGCCTAGGAGAAAGTTCTCCCATAAAGGCTCAGTAAAGCTTTGAGTAAAACCTGAAAACGAGGGCTTCATCACTGCAAAGCCCTCATTTTCACTGCTACCAGTCACTCAGCTACCCTCAGTCAGCAGGCACATAGTGCTTCTGGATGTGCAAAAAATTTAAAACACAATCCCTTCCCAAAGAACGTGGTATTTATTTGAGAGCACATCTCTTATTCACAAGAAACGAAAGCCAACACAAGAAAGAAACATACATAATCTAAGGAACACCAGGAAGAGTCCTAATGAAAGGAGGAACGAGTGCTGGGATGACCAGTTTCTCCGTTCATTTAAAACACTCATCACTGCCCAAGAGCCTCCCACGTTCCAAGCACACTGCCAGAGGCCCTTTAGAAGCATCTGTGCATTTATTCCTCACAACTCTAGAGGCAGATACTATTATCATTCCCATTTTCTAATGATGCTGAGATGAAAAAACTGAGGCTCAGGGACGAAAATGACTTGTTCAAAGTTAGAGCCGGAAGTTAAGTTTGAGTCTGCTTATCTCAACATGCATCTTCTTAGCAACTCAGCTTTGCCTGGATAAGGCACTGGGGTATGAGGGAGCATCAGACCCAGGTCCTACTCACAAGTAAGCCAGTAAGGTCAGAGAAAACTTGCAAGAGGAAAAAAGATTTGAGTTGAACCCAAAGGATGGAAAAAATCAGCATACTGTAAGAAAAAGAGGAGGGTCAGGAGCTGTAGGAGTAGAAAAAGCAGGAAAAAGAAAAAGCCTAACAAGTTCAAAGAACAATAGAGATAGCTTCATTAGAGATTGTTTATCTGTTGGGGTAAGAGAAGTTAGTAAATATTTGTGGGCTTGAATAACAGGAGATAAGCTAAAAGGGCAGGCCCAACTTACAGAGGGCCTTGAAACCTATGCTGAAGAAAATACAATTAGCCAACAAACGATGGGACAAACGCCATTCACTGCCATAGTAATAAAAGCAACATAAATGGAAACATCATGGTAATTTCCCACTCACATTTCCTCAAACTTGCATTAAAAAAATAATTATACTCGCTACTGAGAAGATTGTACATACTGGCAAATTTGTAAATTGAATTATCTTGTCTTTACAAAGTGTGGCTATCAGTTTCATTGAATGTTTATATTCTTTAACCCAGTATTTTCATTGCTGACAATTTATCCCCAAAATATAATGCAGAAAACATGGGTAAAGCTAAAATGCATGAGAGAATATTCCCTGTACCATTTTTTAGAATGTGGAAAAGTTAAATGGAATGTAAATGTGCAATGATAGGGCTATTGGTTAAAACAAACAAAAAGTAAAGTTTAAAAAAATGTTCTAAAGTTGACTGTGGTGATGTTGCCCATATCTGCAAATTTACTAAAAACTATTGAATTGTACAATTTAAGTGGGTGAATTGTACTCTATGTAAATTATATCTTAATAAAGCTGTCTTAAAACCAAAAAAAAGAGGTGTTTTTTTTTGGTTTTTTTTTTTAAAGAGAAAAGGCCAATTAGAGGGATATGGACTTTAGATTGTAGGCAATAAAAAGCTAACAAAAATTCCTGAGGAAGAAGGTGACATGGGGAAATTGCTTTTCAAGAAGATCAATTTATCAAGAAATCTGACAATACATAAACAGAATCTGAAGACCAGATATACTCTGTGAAATTTCACCTAAGAGAACCTATCTGCAGGAAATAACCCTTCATATGAAAACACTTCTTGAGTAAAGATACTCACCACACTGTTATTAATAGTATTAAAAACTAGAGGAGAGCTGGGCTCGGTGGCTCAGCCTGTAATCCCGCGCCTTGGGAGGCTGAGATGAGTGGATTGCCTGAGCCCACGGGTTCGAGACCTGCCTGGGCAGGCGACCTCATCTCTACAATAAATCAAAAAAATTATCCGGGCGTGGTAGCGCACGCCTGTAGTTCCGGCTACTCGGAAGGCTGAGGCGGAAGGATCGCCGGAGCCCAGCAGGTCGAGGCTGCGGTGGCCGGGAGCGGCCACTGCACTCCAGTCTGGGCGACGGAGTGAAACGCCAACTCTAAAAAAAAAAAAAAAAAAAAAACTAGAGGAGAAACTCAATATTTAATAGTAATAGAATTATCAAGTAAACTATGATTGTTCATTATAAGGAATGTTACCTTAGGCACCTATAAAAAGACAAAATGAATGACTAAGACCACATGAAAAATGCCTCCTATAAGTGAAAAAAGGAAGATGCAAAACCGTGTATACAGAATTAGAAATATACTTTATAAAAACTATACACTCATGGATGGAAAAAATGGCAGGAAAACTCATCAAAATGCTAACAAAGATCGTGTGTGGGTGAACCATTTCCATATTCTCCATATTTTTCTTAATAAGCACATACTACTTTCAACATAAAAAGAGAGAACAAGACTGAAATAGAGACATCCAAGACCCAGCCCAGGCCACAACATAATCCTTCCATCCGCCTGGTTCTGGAAGACAGCAGCTCCCACAAACTTAGCTAACTTATATAAAATGAGCAGTGAACTGCAGAGGAGACAATTCCAGCAGACAAGTATTCGTTCTGAACACAGGGGAAGACGCTCATCTATGGTCTGAGTGCTGGTACGAGGGAGGATCTGAGGGACAAGAGGCTGAGTGTGGCAACGGTGTAAATATAGGAAAGAGCTGGAGTCTCCAGGCCTGCTGAAAGTATCCAGGTGTTTTTCTTCAACTCACAATTGCACTCAGGGCTCCGAAGATCTAAGGTTCCCCTCAGCAAACATATCAAGAATTTCAAATGGCAGGAGAACAGAGAATATTGCTACATTACCATGTACTGTTCCCCCAAAAAGAATAAAAATATTGACAATTAAATCAGACAGTGTCTCTGATTATGAAGAATCAGTGAGCTTCCCTGAGAAGTGGGGCAGTCTCTTGCAAACAGTGAGCACAGTTCCAAGCATTTCCTAACAAGTGGGCTATGGTGTACACATCATAGAAAGGATATATAACTAAATGTTTATTTCTTGGATTGTGCGAATAATACCATAGTATTTGATTCCTTGTTAGTAACCATTCCCTATTCTTCTTTCTTATCACTACTGTCACTTCACAACAAGACTGACCTGTTCCAGAATTATTTTGTGCCTGCTGGTTTTTGTTTTTTGTTTTGTTTTGTTTCAAGCACACTGTATGCTTCCAAAGAATAAGGTGTTCTTGCTTCCTCCTAGTTCCAGCACCAAGTCAGTATAGAGTTGATGTTTAAGACATAATTAAGATATTAGGCCAGAGGTGGTAGCTTACGCTTTAATTCCAGCACTTTGGAGGCAGAGAGGAGAGAATTGCCTGAGCCCGCGGGTTTGAGATCAGCCTGGGCAACATGATGAGACCTCATCTCTATAATAAATAAAACAATTTGCCAGGCCTGTAGTTCCAGCTACTTGGAAGGCTGAGGTGGAAGGATCACCTGAGTCCAGCAGGTCGAGGATGCGGTAGCCATGAGTGTGCCACTGCACTCCATCCTGGGTGACAGAGTGAGATTCCAACTCAATAAAAAAAAAAAAGAGAGAGAGAAAAAATTAAGATATCAGATCATGCCCACAAAATCACTCAAGACTAAGATAAATGAACAAGGACACACGATTCCTTCTACTATTTTGAGTAAAGAAATTCTATAAAGAGGATATTATATACAAGACCCTAAAAAAATATTTGAACTTCAATTTAATGGTGGGAGGGGGGTAGAGGAAGAAAAAGGTTTTTAGAGAAAAGAAGCCTCCACAGAAACACCATGGATTCCATGGAATTCAATTTTCATGGGTGAGCCAACGAGTTTGGCAATGCATGAGAGTGCAATTTTGAAGGTAGCCAAGGCTGAAAACAGGATAAAAACAAGCAAGTATTGAAGAATGGTATGTCCATTTGTGGAAAGGTCACAACTTATAAGTAGTCATATGGCAATTGAAATACATTTTTCCAAAGACTTAAATGCTATAAATGGTGGCACTGTAGGTAGCCTACATAAATTGCTTAACTCGCCACTGAAACATTATGTTTTTATAAGTGAAAAATCGAAACCTATGCTATTGCAATATTGGTAACTAATCAAAGCAGGAGAACCTGAAAGAACCTCTTTTAGTGCCCTGACATGTTGAAACTTAAGGAAATACTGGCTTAAGTAAAGCATTAAGAGATGGAGATAATTTGTGCTAGGTCACTGGGGAAAACCGGACACTCATCACCACAGAGGCCAGTGACACCGTGTTTTTAGTACATATAATTTCATTTCCAAAACCAGCCACAAGGTGCTTAACAATGGGAAATGTTCTAAGAAATCCATCACTAGGCAATTGTGTCATAGTGTGAACATCACAGAATGTACTTACACAACCCTACATGGTATAGCCCACTACACATATGGTATAGCGTATTGCTCTTAGGCCACAAACCTGTACAGCATGGTACTTCACTGAATGAGGTAGGCAATAGTAACATATAGTAAGTATGTGTGTACCTCAACACACAAAACAGAAAAGGTACAGTAAAAATGCTTTCAAAAATAAAAAGTTAAACCCTTGTCCGACCTGGAGTTGGCAAATACTTTTTCCCAGGCTGTAGGCTGTCTCCCTGCTCTCTTGATGGCTTCTTTACTAGTGCAACCTCTATGGAAAGCAGTGTGGCGATTCCTAAAAGCTCTAAACACTAACCTCCCATATGACCCTGCAATCCCCCTACTGGGAATATACCCTGAAGAACACAAATCACTCTATAAAAAAGATACCTGCACACGTATGTTTATCACAGCATTGTTCACAATAGCAAGAACCTGGAAGCAACCATGCTGTCCATCAAAAGAGGA
>CAUYQG010112867.1:0-12707 GCA_963574415.1 Tarsius wallacei | reverse complement strand
TGACATTGTCTGACTTGAGTTTTCAGAGGATTACCTTGGCTGCCGTACGGAGAATAGAACAGAGTAGGGCAAGGTTGAAATCAAGGAGACACTTGTGAGGCCATCACAGACATGCAGGAATAAGATAATGGTGGCCAAGGCTAGGGTAGTATCAGGGCAGGGGGGGAGGAGTGATCAGATTCTGGATGTGATTGAAGATTGATTGGACGGAATTAGCTGCCGATCAGATAGGGGGCGCAAGAGAAAGAGCGGCATAAAAGGCTATGCCAAAATGTTGAGCCTGAGCACCTGGAAGCCTGGAGTTGTCATTTTTCAAGAGGGAGAAGACTGTGGACAGAGCAGAATGGAGGGGCGAGGTGAGGAGTTCTGTTTGGGCATGTTGAATTAAAGACGTCCATTAGACATCCAAGAGGCAGTTAGGGAGTGTTGGCATCACCAAGTGGGGAAACCACCTGAGAAGCTGCCATTCTGAATCATGCCTCGCTGCTCACCGGTGACTGCCAGCAGGGGCAGCTTTTTCTAAAGATATGAAGGCATTCATCAAAATGAGATTTCAAGCAAAGGCCAGCAATCAATCAGCATGTGTTCTCTGGGTACCCGCCATGTGGCAACAGGTCTTTAGACATGTGAGGGCCCCAATGGAAGGTTCAGACATGGGTATCTCTTTCAAGTCTCTAGCCTAAGTGACAGCTGATCTGCAAATCAACAAATTCATGGATCTCCTTAGAGTACAACCTATGTGCTGAGCACTGTAGAAAACACAAAGAAGTGCCAAGACACCCAGGAGTTATCTATAGTTAGAGGGGAAAGGCACAAACCTGTGAAAACTGAAAGAGAAATCCATGAAAAGTCACAAGAAAGTCAATGAACTAATATACAATAAAAGTAGGAAAATCCCCAGCAAATGACGGGTTCAGGATGCTTACTGGGGATCTGAGTATAAATTCAGGGGAAGCAGGTACCCACTTGGATTTCAGGAAGCTCTCTGCCGTGGTCCAACTCTAGAACAATCCATCTCTGGTTATATAATTTTTCTGAGATGCGATGCTTCTCTTTGCTGATAATGAACTTTAGGAATCATTTCCCATATGGACACTATGTCAATGGTTTTCAAACATCAGTGTTTTAGAAACTTACAAAAATATGAATTCCTAAACCACATCTCCAGGAACCTTGATTTATTAAGTGACTTTTGAGAAGCCTTTCTCTAGGCATTGTAGACATCACCATAAACTAGAATACAGTCTCTATTGAGAATAGTTGAGTAGTAGAGTAGAGTATTAGTTTATAGTATTAGAGTAACATCCCAGAGTGCTACTCTAATAATTCATTGCAGCCACGGATGAGAAGGAACAGGAGGTTGCCAGATCCCTGAGGACTGGATTTGGGGAGGCAGCAGTCAACAGAATTTGAGAGGCTTCTACATTGATGTCAGTCTGATTCTTGGTGATTTACTGATTTCTCATGAGTCTCTATTTCAACACCACATCATTATCCTACTTTTCACTCTAATGAAATAGAAAATAAGAAATATGGTTTAAATCTATTTTCTGGAAAATGCAATGGAATGTATTCACTCAGCTCTAAGGGCATGTTTCTCTTCAATAAGGAGGGAATGAAAGCAATCACTTGGGTTGGACCCTCTTCTCTTCCTACTTCTGATGCCTTTGGGTTTTGTAATTTTAAAAATCAGGCTGCTTACAACACAATAACATGACAATATTTGTCCCCACCCTGGGCTATTTTGATATCCCTCTCCTTGAAAGACTTTTTTTTACTAGTGATCTCTATTTATTTATTGACCCCCAAATATGAACTACACCTTAAAATATGTTAACTATGTTTCTTTGAAGAGGAGGGTGACAAATCCATGTACGCACAAGTCTCCTGGGTTCCATATATTGAACCTAAGCAGAATCTCACAGGTTCATAGCCAATCTAACCTTACTACAGTCTCTGACACATCAGAATTAAAGAGAAGGTCATGGCAGACTACTGCTTTCCTTATGTTATGTCTGTTTAAAGAGACCAACATCTTGAGCACTTGTTAACTCTGAGTTTACGAAGGATGAAGAAATGGATCTGCCCAAGATTACAGGCTATTAAGTGGTGCGGCCAGAATTTGAACCCAGGTCAATGTGACTCCAAAATCAATTCCCTTTCCTCTTTTTCCTTGGGGAGAGCACGTCAAGATCAATCACGTTTTTAGTCCAGCCTTTTCCCCACAATCAGTCAGACCAAGAAGTAGTGACAGATCTCTTACCTTTTCTGCTCTAGGTCAATCCAGAATATAATTTGATGGGAAATCCCTGTTTGGTGGAGAGCTTCATCTTGCACACACCCAAAATAATACAGACAAAATTAAATGATCCTGTTGCATGAAGGCTAGGGAAGGAGTCCCACGGAGCCCCTTTTTGTAAAAGCATACTTAGAGGATGGTACATAAAATGTTTACAGATATGTTCTTGTTCTTCATCTTTTGCAATCATTGCTTCATTCAAGCCTTCAAATCACTGCAAATAAAAGTTGCCTCCTGTCAACCTAGCAGCATCACTATTACAATCCTGGGGCCTGGCAATGGGATGGGGGATGAAAAAGGGAAGGAAGCAGATAAAAATGGACGGAGCAGACACTGAAATCAGGAAAACTGCTAAATTGAGTACTTTCTCTCTTTTTTTTTTTTTTTTGAGTTGGAGTCTCATTCTATCGCCCAGACTGGAGTGCAGTGACACGTTCACGGTCACGGTCACCCAAGTGTCGACCTGCCAAGCTCCGGCGATCCTTCCGCCTCAGCCTTCCAAGTAGCCAGAACTACAGGTACGTGCTACCACACCTGGCTAATTTTTGATTTGTTGTAGAGATGAAGTCTCACCATGTTGCCTGGGCTGGTCTCGAACACGCGGGCTCAGGCAATCCCCTCACCTAGGCCTCCCAAAGTGCTGGGATTATAGGCTTGAGCCACCGCGCCTAGCCTGTTTATACTTTTTAAATTATTATTATTATTATTTTTTTTATAGAGAGACAAGATCTAACTATACTGCCTAGACTGGTCTCAAGTCCCAGGGCTCAAGCAATCCTCCCTCTTCAGTCTCCCAAAGTGCTGGTATTACAGGCGTGAGACACCATACCTGACCCTAGTTGTTTATACTTTCGATGGTGCTGTGACTGAGAATCAGAATGGGCCCATGTGTCACTTATGTAGCTATTATTGAAGAGAATCAAGGTAGTCATCAACATGCCTTTTGTTTGTACAAGTAGCCCGTCGATCTCGTACTTTGTGAAATGTCCACAGCATGTGGAAGTATATTGTTTTAGAATGTAGATTTTATTGTTATTTAGGTATGGTGAGGCCAACAGATCAGGAGACCACAACGATTGGGAAGATAGTTTACTACTCACAGTTCCTAAGAGGAGGAAGTCCACCATGATGCCACCTGGGGAGGCACCAGGGTCAGTCAAAAGGCAGAGGGAGCCAGAGGAAAACAATAAAGGAGACTTTATTGTGGTTCCCACAAGATAGGCAAAGCAAGACAAGGTGAGCAGGTTTAGGATTGGCTAGCTTGAATAATGTCAGAGCAGTCTCTGGGGTATAGGACCATCTCTAGTTATTTGGTCCTGGCCCCGAGGTCATTAGGAAATAATGGCTCAAAGTGTGAAAGCCCCGTTATAGCCCCATAGAGGAGGTGATGGGGATGTGGGCTTTGTTGGTTAGTTTGCATATGCAAGGCATGCTTACAGGTGACTCTTACAGTTCCCTCTCTGGGCGCATGTTAGGATTATACTTCCTGGTCTCCTGTGGTTGGGTAGGGCCATGTATCCAGTTTGGGCCCATGAACTACGTGTTCCTTTCAGGTAGAACATTTAATTGTAGGTATAGGAATTTCCAGGGTCCTTTTCCTCTGATCTGGCAGCAGCTTGCTTCAAGATGGTGGCTGCTCTGTCATCTTGGGTCCTTGGTAAGCCAAGACCTCCTGGCAACTCAGAATAGCGTGTAACATACAAGTGTCTGCCTACATGCTTATGACTATGGACATGTAACATGCACAGAAAAAAATGAACTTTTGTTGTTTTAAGCCACTGAAGTTTGGGAGTTTGTGTCACGGCAACGTACTCCAACCTATCCTGATTGATTCAGCAAGCATGCCTTTGAACCAGAAACAAGCCAAGGAAACTAAGAGCTTTGAGATTGCCAAAAGCCTTTCCCAGCATCATCTTTAAGGAATTATGGATAACCTAAGATTTGGGGTGTTCTGTGAGGACCCCTACTTCTGGAGAACTGTAATATGAAGATCCTAAAGGCCTATGAAAGCCTTTTTGACATTAAGGGTCATGTCATGACTCTAGAGGGTATGACTTTTGGTATCTGACGTATGCCACGACTCCCTGCAAAGATACTCAACAGACATCAATACCGACTGAAAAAGAAACCAGGACAAAGACAGTGCCGCCCTTCCAGCTGTGCTCCCTCCTTCCCAAACATGGACCCAGACAGATTAGGCTCAAATCAGATGGGTGCTGTAGCTCCAGGCATCATGCCCCCTTCAAGACAGGAAGAAAAGAGAAGCAGATGCCCTGGCCTCACACTTGGGGAAAGGGCATATGTTGGAGAAAAGGGCATGGATCCTAGGGAACATGTCTCTCTTCTCCTAAATCCATGGACCTAGACCCAGGGTTTCCTCAGTTGGGAAGAAGAGGCACATTTTTTAGGTTCTTCTGCCCAGGGAGGTCTCCTTTTTGCACTGCGCCCAAAAGCATTGCTTATGCCAGTGGCATTAGGCCTTGCAGCCTTAGCGGAAGGACCGCTCCTTCATTCATACCCTTCCAGGAATGTCCCAAGCCAGCTGTAACAATCACTTTTTTTTTTTTTTTTTTGAGTCGGAGTATCACTCTATTGCCCAGGCTGGAGTGCAGTGGCACGCTCACAGCCACTGCATCCTCAACCTGCTGGACTAAGCGATCCTTCTGCCTCAGCCTTCCAAGTAGCTGGAACTACAGGTGTGTGCCACCACACCCAGCTAATTTTTTATTTATTGTAGAGATGAGGTCTCACCAAGTTGCCCAGGCGGGTCTCAAACCCCTGCGGTCAGGCAATCCTCTCGCCTCTGCCTCCCAAAGTGCTGGGATTATACACGTGAGCCACCACACCTGGCTCTGTTAACAGTCACTTTTATCAAGAAAAGCGATCCACAGTTTGAAAAATAGTGCCTTAAGGGTTAGAGTGCACAGCCATGCTGGGTCATCCCTGGTCTGTCCCCAGCCCCATGCTAATCCTATTTCTCCTCTCTTCTCCATCACCACCAGCGGCAGCACCATCCAGAAACACAACAAGGTTCTACCTGTCCTGATTTACAATTCATCCACCCAAAAAACTGAACAGATAAACATTATGCTCCTGGGAGTACCTGATATTAATAGACTACTCTGGAAGTATCAAAAGATTTCCTAGAGCCCAAGAGACAGCGGTTATGGGCCTGAAACAGAGAGGGCAGATCTGGAGAAAGCCTGTCTGGCTCCCTGAAATCCCGTCATCAGTCAGGAGGCAGAGTGGGATTTTCCTTGGAGAAGGAAGCTGCAACGGATCAGCAAAGACAACTCTCACAAGTGGCATTTCTGGCTGGGTAAATTGCCCTGCAGCAAAAAGAGCTGGCGCTAATTTAGTGTTCACTTCTCATCAGCTGAAATGTTTTTATTTTTGGAGGGAATTGGTGGGCTATAATTATTATTGATCTCTGTGACAGCAATCAGAGAAAGCTTCAGTGTGCCCTCCGACAAGCAGGACCAGAAATAGACGCAGTGTCTTTCTCGGCCAATCATAGCTTTTTTTTTTTCTCTCTCTCTCTCTCTCTCTAAATTGATTTTATAGCTGGCTTGCCATTTAAGGGAAAAAATAATAAAGTTCTACACAGCGAATGTGGGTGTCCTAATCCTTCCCCTGTTCATTTTTATGGTGCATTCATTGGGTCCCTAGTCTTAGAGAATGTCGTACCTGACTTTCAACAGATGGATGTTAATGGGATATTTATTTACAGAGTAAAATTAAATTGGAGCTGCATCTTAATGCACAATTTACATAATCAGCTTTGTTCTGAACTGATGAGCTGTTTTCAGTAGCACTTGGGACCTTTCTGTCGCAGCTGCCTCAAAGCAGCAGCTACTGAGAATGGAGATTAAACAATTTCCGAAAGCTGAAAGTCTTGATGAGGACCTATTATCCCTTCCTGGAGACCTCATAATTTCTCTAGACACTGGCACAGGATCAAAGATTCATGTTAGCTTCTTGCCACAGTTTGGGATCAAAAGAAAGATGTTCAGTTTGCATTTGGAAACCATCACAATCTTGGATAATCTCCCCGCTCACCCTTGCTTCTATGAAACGTATGGCATTTCTATTTTAATAATGCCTTGCACTCCAAACAACACACATAATTACCAACGTGCCACACCATGTGCTTGGTGAGCCTGGAGGGAAACTTTCTACTGATGAATTTTATTGTAATACCTATTTAATACATAAAGTTGGTCTCCAGAGAGAGCAGCGTGTAGGTGAGATGAGTTCAGAGCCTGTAGGAGAGAGGAAGTAAATGTTAGGGACTGGAGGGCGCATAGAGCAGCAGTGCTAAAATTGATCCTTAATAAAGAAAGAAAGGTTAGGCACGGTGGCTCAGCCTGCAATCCCAGCATTTTGGGAGGCTGAGGCGAGAGGATTGCCTGAGTCCGGGGGTTCGAGACCAGCCTGGGCAACTTGGTGAGACTTCGTCTCTACAATAAATCACAAAAACTAGCCAGGCGTGGTGGTGTGCGTCTGTAGTTCCAGCTACTTGGAAGACTGAGGCGGAAGGATCGCCTAAGCCCAGCAGGTCGAGGCTGCGGTGGCCGTGAACATGCCACTGCACTCCAGCCTGGGTGACAGAGTGAGACTCCAACTCAAAAAAAGAAAAAAAAAAGCTGTTAGCTTGCCGGGCATAGTGGTGCCTGCCTATAGTCCCAGTTACTCGGAAGTCTGAGGCAGGAGGATTGCTTGAGCTCAGGAGTTCTAGGCTATAGTGTGCTATGCCAATTGGGTGTCTGCACTGTTTAGCATTAATAAGGTGACTTCCAGGAGTGGTGGGCCACCAGGTTGCCTAGGAAGAGGTGAACCAGAGCAAGTCAAAACTCCTGTGCTGATCAGTAGTGGGATCTCGCCTGTAAATAACCACTGCAATCCAGCCTGGGCACCATAGCAAAGACCTGATCCCTTTAAAAAGTTAAAAAAAAAATCCACAAATTCATCTTTGCATTCCCTACACCAGCCCACAGGGCAATGCACTAATCAAATACCTTTTGTCCTTCCAACTCATCTGATCTTGATCAACCCCAGTGAACTGCATTTCTTCTGAGAGAAGTCATAAAAGCGAACACTTCCTGAAAACTCAAGTTCTTTAATTTTGTTTCGTTTAAGCCTTCCTCTAGCTTTGAATGATAACAGTTATCATTGCTTTCCCCCTTCCTGCCTTAACCAGTGAGAAAACTGAGTCTTAGAAAAGTTAATTAGCCCGAAGTCCCCAAGCTAATTAAATAGAACACCCAGAATTTGAACCCGGTCTGTCTGGCTCCAGAGCACAAAGCACTTACCCACTATGCTACATGGAAACTCACAGAGAAAGAGCATGGGCAGTCCTATTAGTAGCACTGAGGTTCCCATTTATTAATAGAGATAAACGGGGGCTTAAAATGAAACTTCCATTCCTTGGGGTTATATTTGCTAACTTCCAACATTAGGCAAACACATCAAATCCTTAAAAGGAAAACTGATCTAAATTATTTATCATTCTTTCATTCATTTATGTCTTGTAAAGTGGCTTATTCCAAAGTCAGCTATAGTGAAGACATAATAGAGAGGTCAAGTCTATACCCCTTGGAGAGCAAGCAGTGTACACAACTGGGATCTCGACAAATTTGGGATTTGAGTCCAGGCATAGTGGCTCATGCCTGTAATCCCAGCACTTGGGAAGGCCTAGGGAGGAAGATTGCTTGAGCTCAGGAATTCAAGACCAGCCTGGGCAAAATAGCAAGCCCTCATCTTCACAAAAATGAAAAATTAGCTGGGTGTGGTGGCACACACCTGTGCTTAGGAGGCTGAGGCAGAAGGATCTCGTGAGCCCAGGAGGAAGAGACTGCAATGAGTCATAGCAACATTGTGAGATCCCGCCCAAAAATAAAATGGGGATCTGGAAACATCAACTGGTTGTATAAATAAACTCCAGTCCTAATAGAGTGGCTTGTATTCATAAAACACATTGCTAAAATCTTCTGAGATCATTAGAGACAACCAAATGTCACAGAAGACACATTCAGCTGGGAGGGAAGGTCTGTAGATTCTACTTTCCATCAAACACGTGATCTTCAGCTTGGGTCCTGTGCTTCATGACAGGTTAATTGGTTATTGACAACCTGTTCGTGTCTGAAAGCCCAACTCAGTTCCATCACAGACTCCCACACTTGCTCTGGAAAGATCCAGAAACAAAGAGATGGGGGCAGGGAGGTGGCCACTTTTCCCTACAGAGTCCAAGAAAGTGAGCCCAGCATAAACATGAGGCAAAATCAGAAACAGTCAGTCTCTATCTTTAACTACCTGACTTCTCACTTGGGGCAATTTTTTCATGGGTTTAGCCTGCCAGGGTCCCAAGGTCTCAACTGAACATGATCCAGTCCCTTACCCACTATTGCCCCAGGCACCATAACATCACTCCCTCTCATTGCTTTACTAAAACTGGCCTCATCTGGCCCTTCCTCCAGGATCCTACTCCCTGTCTTGTACTAATGGGCACCAGATGTTCAGATGATCTCTCTCAGAGATATTTTACCTTTTCATAGGGGGCCCTCTGGACGTACAATGCTTAAAGTTCAGTTATCTTTCTAAACAGTGGCCATCTCACACCAAGACAGCAGGTTGGGAGAGCGATGATCACTATTGTTGAATGATGATTTCAAGAAGAAATGTCCCTGTTCTAACCCTTGAAACCTGTGAAGGTGACTTTGTCTGAAAAGAAGGTCTTTGTAGGAATATAAAGATAGGATTCCTGGATCAAATCATCTAGATATTATCTTGGTAGACCCTAAATTCAGTGATAAGTGTCCTTAAGAGAAACGGAAGAGGAGAAGATACACTCTCAGAGACAACGTCAATGTAAAGATGAGAGACTGGAGTTATGCAGCCACAAACCCAGAAACTCCTAGAGCCATCAGAAGCTGGGAAAAACAAGGAGGGATTCTCCCCCAAGCCTTTAGAGGGAACATGATGTCACCGATAGCTTGACTTCAGACTTCTGGCAACCAGAACTGTGAAAGAACAAATTTCTGTTGTTGTAAGTCACCAAGTTTGTGGTACTTTGTAGCCTGAGGACACTAAGACAATCACCTTGGGGAGAAAAACCTTTCTGCATCCGCACAGGTGTTCCTCACCTTCTGCACCAACATGGAGAAGCAATCTCAGCCAGTTTCCCCATCCTTCTATGGCTTCTCAGAAAAGGAGCTAGTGACCATGAGCCTGTGAAGAAAGCCCTGGCCCTGTGCTGCCGGAGAGCAAATTGTCTCCACGGTTACATCCTGGTATTCCACCTGGGGCAATTCCCCATCAGCCCCACCTGTCTGTATCAGTTGGAAGAGATGATGAGGAAAACTCAAACAAATAAAATTTATGGTGCCAGGACATGCTTGTGAGAGAATATCATAATATCCTAAAACACTGGTGAAAGGTTTAACATAACAAAGGAGAGTGATGGAGAGAAATAGTGGAATTAAAATGAGAAAAGAAGTTCTTAGGCAAATATACAATACAAGAACTAAAATTAGTCTGCATGATGATTTCTATAGGTAGATGATGGAAGACTTGTCCCTCTGAACACTTAAGTCTAAATCAGTCTGCAGGATACACACAAATGAAATAAATCATCAGGGTCATTACTCAAATCATTGAGCAAAAAAAACTAGTCTCTTGAAGTAAAACAGTTCTCTCATCTGAAAATGCTACATCTATCTTTGTGTGGGTCAAATTTATCTGGCTTAATTGTCTACTTCTTTGTATAAATTTTAAACTGCATCTAATTTTCCTAGGGGTACCAAGTCAGGGTTAGAATAACATCCTCTGCCAGCAGGACAATGAAATCACAATATAGATGGCTTCAGTAGGCTCCAATGTCTGATTTTGGGAGCACAGAGGTCCTTTCTCTAGATGCTAGAAGAGGTTGCATGGTTCCTGTGCCACCCCCATCTCTATCTCCCGGCTTTAGTTCCCTCTACCCTCGACCACCACACAGCAGTGCAGACTTTTTTTTTGTTGTTTTGTTTTTTGACATAGGATCTCACTGTTGCCCAGGCTGAAGAGCAGTGGCACAATCATAGTTCATTGTAGCCTCAGCCTCCTGAGCTCAGGCCATCTATCTGCCTCAACCTCTCAAATAGTTGGGCTACAGGCATGGATGGTCACACCTGGCTAATTTTTTGAATTTTTTGTAGAGAAGAGGTCTTGCTATGTTGCCCAGGCTTGTCTCGTTCTGGGTTCAGGCAATTCTCCTGCCTTGTCCTCCCAGAGTGTTGGAATTACAGCCGTGAACCACCACGCCTGACCTCAAAGTAGACCCGTGTAGAGGGCCACCAGGTAGTTGCTGGAACAAGCCCATCCTTGAGGAGTCACCAAACCAGCCCCTTCGGGCCACGGTCAACTTGTGCTCCTTTGTAGAACACGGAGGCAGAGGAGGCTCGCTGACCCTCCAGCACCCAGTTTCAGCCCTCAGATAAGGCTCTGCCAGGCACACTCCTCCCCTTCCTCATGAGTCAAATCTTACCTGAGCTTCACACAACCTTCTTTTTTTTTTTTTTTTGAGTTGGAGTCTCACTCTGTCGCCCAGACTGGAGTGCAGTGGCCACTCCCAGTCACCGCAGCCTCAACCTGCTGGGCTCCGGCGATCCTTCTGCCTCAGCCTTCCAAGTAGCTGGAACTACAGGCGCGCGCTACCACGCCCGGCTAATTTTTTTGGCTTATTGTAGAGATGAGGTCTCGCCAAGTTGCCCAGGCGGGTCTTGAACCCACAGGCTCAGGCAATCCACTCACCTCAGCCTCCCAAAGGCACGGGATTACAGGCTGAGCCTCTGAGCCCGGCTTACACAATCTTCTTCACTGGAATGAGCGATCCCCATCAGCAAACGAGTGTCCACCTCCATTCTGCTGGTTCCCCTGTGTTGGGAGCATCATAGGAGACACGCACAAAAAAGGAAACATCACGTGAGACATTTCTACTGTAATGTTTCTATCTCCATAATACATGGAGAAGTTATTAAGAGCATGCCTTTTTTTTTTTTTTTGCTTTTTTCTCCAAGATGAGTAAATTGTATTTATTTAAAACAAAAGACCTTCCAGTCTTCCCACCATGCCCTTGCTGACACTCCTGGTTCCAGCCTCTGCCTCAGTCTTGGTCGTAAACCTGTCTCCTCTCACCTTCTGCCTCACCACTTGGCTCTGGCCACACTGGTCTCCATGTCTCCCCACCCCGGGGCCTTTGAATGTACCATCCTTCTGTCTGGAAAAGTCTCCTCCATTCCTCACAAGGCAGCCCCTACTCTTCATTCACATCTCAGATGTCTCACAGGGACCTTTCGACTTCCAGTTTTCTGTCCAGTATGTAGGACCTTGGAAGTTGTCATTCTCATCCTCACAGAAAAAAACTTTTGTAACAAAAAATCAACAACTGTTCTTAGATCTGTCAGAGGATTGAAGTCATAGGACAAACCTCTTCCTCTAAGACTGGAGAGACAGGCAGATACAGAGAATCATAACTTACGGGAACAGAAACCTCTGCAGGAATCGATGCCTGGTAGGAAAATCTGAAGTGTAATTGGTGATTTGCTAAAGGCTCAGTGTCGACAATTCTGAGCATGAAAAACTCTGGAGGCACCCAGTTATGGAGGGTCCTTGTGCTTTTGTGAGTTTTATTTCCAGGAACTCTACCAGGTTCTCACAAGGAAGATCAGAGAAAAATCCCTTGTGTTTCTGGCATGAGGTGGGCAAAAGGAACCTTTTGGAAATATGCCAGAGCTTTGTATTCTTTTTATTTTTTATTATCTTTATTTTAAAGATGTGGGTTACAATTCAGGGTTAGGTATACAAATGTTCATTATGCAGGCACCCTTGTTGATGAAGTGTGCCCCTCCCTCCCCTAGCAGTTTCCCTCAACTGCCAATCCCACAACCACTCCCAGCAGTTTCCCACTACTGCCAATCCCTTTCTTATAGTATTATGATAATTGTTCAAGGTACATTTATAAGTGAGAACATATGATACTCTGTTCTTTGTTTCTGTGATAAATCACTGAGTATGATAGACTCTAAATCCATCCAAGTTGCTGCGGAGTCTATATGTTGTCTTTCTTTATGGCTGCAAAATATTCCATTGTGTATATGTACCACATTTTTTAATCCAGTCCAGCTTCGATGGGCAACATGGTTGGTTCACGTTTTTGCTATTGTGAATAGAGCTGCAATAAACATGCGTGTGCAGGTATATTTTTTGTAGAATGATTTGTGTTCCTCTGGGTATATTCCCAGTAGGGGGATTGCTGGGTCATATGGAAGGTCAATTTCTAGTTTTTCCAGAAATTGCCACACTGCCTTCCAAAGAGGTTGCACTAGTTTGCATTCCCACCAGCAGTGCAGAATCATTCCGTTTTCTCCAC
>CAUYQG010112866.1:0-18175 GCA_963574415.1 Tarsius wallacei | reverse complement strand
GGCTCGGTGGCTCAGCCTGTAATCCCGCGCCTTGGGAGGCTGAGGTGAGTGGATTGCCTGAGCCCGCAGGTTCGAGACCCGCCTGGGCAGGCGAGACCTCATCTCTACAAATAAATCAAAAAAAAATTAGCCGGGCGTGGTAGCGCGCGCCTGTAGTTCCGGCTACTCGGAAGGCTGAGGCAGAAGGATCGCCGGAGCCCAGCAGGTCGAGGCTGCGGTGGCCGGAAGCGGGACTCCAACTCAAAAAAAAAAAAAAAAAAAAAACCCAGCTGAGTTTCTATACACTAACAAAAAACTAGCTGAAAAGGAGATTAGGAAAGCAGTTCCATTTACAGAAGTATCAGAAAGAACAAAATATTTACAAATAAACTTGTAGGTACAAGACCTCTACAGTGAAACTACAAAACATTGGAGAAAAAATTTAAAAAGATCAAAAAGTGGAGACACTCTGTGTTCATAGATTGGAATATTTAATATTAAAAAAATGTTTATACTAGAGCAGTCTACCAAACTCAATGCAATCCCTGTCAAAATGTCACTGTCATTTGTTGCAGAAAAAGAGAAAGACAATTCTAAATTCACATGGAACCACAAAGCGACCATGAATAGCCAAATCAATCGTAAAAAGAAAAAAGCTAGAAGTATCACATTTCCTAATTCCAAAATATACAAAGCTACAGTAAATTTTTTTAAAAATGTATGGTACTGGGCTAAAAACAGACATATTAACCAGTGGAACAGAACAGAGAGTCCAGAAATAAATCCAGACAATAAAGTCAACTAATCCTCTACAAGGGTGTCAGGAATACACAATGGAAAAAGGATGATCTTTTCAGCAAATGGTGCTGGGAAAACTAGATATCTGCATACAAAAGAATGAAGTCGAACCCTTGTATTATACACAAAATTCAACCCAAACTAATTTGAGATTCAACCCAAACAAATTAAAGATTTAAACATAAGACCTGAACTTGCAAAACTCCTAGAAAGAAACATGGGTTTTAGCAATGGTGTTAGCAATGATTTTTTTTGAGGGGAGAGGATTTGAAACCAAGCACAGGCAATGAAAAAAAAAATAGACAAGTGAGACTACATCAAACTAACAAACTTCTGCACAGCAAAGAGTGAAAAGGTAACCTATGAAATGGGAGAAAGTATTTGCAAAGCATACATTAGATAAGAGGTTAACTTCCAAAATATATAAGGAACTCTTACAACTGAATAATAACAGGCTGGGCATTGTAGTTCATGCCTGTAATCCCAGAATTTCAGGAGGCAGGAAGATTGCTTGAGCCCAGGAGTTTGAGACCAGTCTGGGCAACATAGTGAGACTTCACCTGTAGCTTTCCCACAGGTCTTGGATACTCTTCTTTTTTTTCTTGCATTTTTCCTCTGTATTTTCAGTTTTTGAAGTTTCCATTGAGATATCCTCAAGCTCATTCTTTCCTCACTTGTCTTCAGTCTACTAATAAACTCATCAAAGGCATTTTTATTTTTGTTGCAATATTTTTTACCTCTAGCATTTCTTTTTTATTATTTCTTTGAATTACCATCTCTCTGCTTACGTTGCTCATCTATTCTTGCATCCTATATACTTTTTTCCATTAGAGCCCTTATCATAATTATCACAGTTGTTTTAGATTACTGGTTTGATAATTCCAAAATCACAGCAATATCTGAGACTGATGCTTAATCTGTCTTCAACCTGTGTTTTTCCCCCCTTTTAGTATGTCTTGTAATTTTTTACTTGACAGCCAGATACAATGTACTGTGCAAAAAGAACTGCTGCAATAGGCCTTTAGTAATGTGGTAGTAAGGTGTGGGGGGAGCGGAAGCCTAGTATATCCCTAAAATTAGGTCTTTTCTTTCAGTGAGCTCATGCCTCTGGACTGTGAATGGCACAAGTATTTCTCAATAGGTTCTCCCTCCTTTTAAGTGAAACAGGATGGCTAGAATGAGCAGGAGTTTAGTATTTCCCTTCTACCACGTGAAAGGTTAGAGAGGGCTGAAGTTGGGTATTCGCTTTCCCCTAAGTCAGAGAGGCATTTATGAAATCCCAGCAGGTTAGGCCCTGGCTAAATAATCTCTCCTGAAGGCAGATCATGTGAAGAAGAACAGAATACTCTGATGTATTTTCAAATGATTCCTTTCCCTCTCCCACTACCAGAAGCACAAGGAGATTTTTCTCTGATACTCACTCTGAGAACTTTGTAGAACTTTGAGTGGTAACGCTCACAAGAGTGTGTCACTCTTTCTCAGGATGGCTGGATTTCATTGGAGTTTTTAACCCTTAGTCTGGTCCATACTAAGCCTCAAGCAATTTTTTGATTCCAATTTATGTCTCCCTACTCTGGCACTAGTTCCCAAAAGTTTCCTTCTCTTGAATTCCTGCTCTGGTAAACTGCTATTTTCTATATTTGCCTATCAGGGCCTCTGGTTTTGGGGACAGTGGTTTGCCCTGTAACATCACTTCTCCTAAGGATCTAAGAAGAGCTAAATTGTCAGTTTGTTCAACTTTTTACTTTTTGTTAGGCTAGAGTGGTGACTTCCAAGCCTCTTGCATGCTGAAGTGAAAACCCAGAGCATCTGGTGTACATGCTTAAAAAACTGAAACAAACTAAATACCTTCATATAAAGACAGGCAAAGTTATCATAGTTCAGGGAAAATGATAGAATGAAATATGATGCAACCACTATAAATGACATTTAAACATGAAAAAATACTCACAATATTTAACTGAAAAAAGCACACAAGATGTATTTATAAATAATTCTATGTTTTTAAAAATATTATATATAAGAACATATATATGTATATATATTATGCATGAGATCTGGTATTATATACACAATAATATTAATACTAGTTTTTTTTGGAGGCTGTATGATAAATACTCTTATTTTCTTCTTTATATTTTTCTGCATTTTTCTTTCATTTGCTGGAATCAACATATATTACCTTTAAAACTAGATTTGGTGGTATATCACAGAAACAAAGGACAGAGTACCATACATTCTCACTCATAAGCGGACCTTGAACAATTATCATAATACTGTAAGAAAGGGATTGGCAGTAGTGGCAAACTGCCAGGGGAGGAGGGGTGGGATTGGCAGTTGGGGGAAACTGCCAGGGGGGGAAGGGGCACACCTCATCAACAAGGGTACCTGCATAATGAACATTTGTACACCTAACCCTGAGTTGTACCCCACATCAAAAATAAATAAAAAATAGGCCAGGCACGGTGGCTCAAGCCTATAATCCCAGCACTTTAGGAGGCCGAGGCAAGAAGATTGCCTGAGTCTGCAGGTTCGAGACCTGCCTGGGCAACATGGTGAGACCTCATCTCTACAACAAACCAAAAAAATTAACTGGGCGTGGTAGCAAGCACCTGTAGTTTCAGTTGCTTGGAAGGCTCAGGAGGTGGAAGGATCTCCTGAGCCCAGGAAGTTGAGGCTGCGGTGGCTGGAAGTGTGCCACTGTACTTCAGCCTGGGCGACAAAGTAAGACTCCAACTTAAAAAATAAATAAATAAATGTTAAAAAATAAAAAAATAAAATAAACTAGATTTGTATGTGTATAGGAAGGAGATATAATCATGCTGTGTATCATGACAACCACAGCCCCTCTCACATAAATAAGATAATCACGACTTGAAGGCCTGAAATGGGGAAATAACATTATTTCTTTTCAAAAAGGGAAAACTTCCTTGAACATCTGCTTTGCAGATTTTCAGCTTTATCTTTGCCTCCATGAATGTCCTCCTGGAGTCCTGAGTCTCTGGAGTCCTGAGCCTCTCAGTTTCAGAATATATCTGTAGCAGTTAATATTTGTAGGTCTCAGTGGCACACACCATCTGTTGCCTTGAGTTATTAGCTCTCTCCTTTGCTCTTATGTTTTCTCTCTTGAACTAGTCTCTAAGTTCCTCATGAAGAGGTCTTGTACTAGGTATAAAATTTAAATTGTATAAATAATATAAAATAGTAAGAAATAAAAGTGATCACTCACTGAGGACTGTTTGAGTTTACTGTCCTATGGATATGTGTGAACGCTCCTTACTCTTTAATAATTCCATGAGGTTGGTATGATTGGTCCCATTTTAAAGATGAGGAAACTGAAATTTAAAGAAGGTAAGTAACTCCTGAAGAATTATAGAGCCAGTAAGTTGTTGAAGCAGAATCCTCTATAGCACTCATCACAGAGCTTTATATTTAGCAAAGGATGGTAATGTATGCAGACATTCCCTCTTACAAACAGCAAAATTCCTAGCGTGCATGAACCTTTAGTCCTTGGCTAAGTCTAGGGCCAGAAGAAAAGGCAGAATCAATTGAAGTTTATTCAGCTACTTAGGAATTTTCAGCATTATTCAGTCCAATCACAGTACTTGTTTTAATTCACATCCAATTATTCTCTATTCTTTAACCAGTCATTGAATTGCATACCTCTATGGCTGGTGCCTACAGTGTTCCCTCATCTTAGAAACCCACCTCCATTTTCCTTGTTTACCTGGAAGATTTCTATTGAGCTTTCCAACCCAGCTCAAGTGTTACGTTTTCTCTGTAACTTTCCTGGACCTTCCTATCTTGCAATCTCATTTCTACTTCTCACTTCTGTCAAAATGCATTATAATTATTTCTTTGGGTGCATGCTCATATTCAGTAAGTACTTAGAAAGTGTGCATTACATTGAATGGGAGCAGGAAGGTACAAAGACTATGGTAGAGATTGGCCAACCATGCTTTAGGTTAGTACTTGGCTTATTTATGATGTGATTCTCTCTATCCTAGCAATGGATTTAAAAGATAAAATAGATCTGAGTTGGGAGACTCTAATGGGAAAGAGCCTAGTTTTCACAGCTTCTCTTTTTATGGATGGTGAGTCTTGATCTGAATTAATAAAATATAAGGCTCACCCTTGTTAAAATCTCAGTATCAAAACTTGCACCAATTCCAACATACTTCTTGAAAAATCTGCTATTTTGAATTAACCACTCCCTTCCATTAGTGGAGATAATTGAAAACTGAAGCCAACCAAAACGGCACTTAAAGAACACCCAGAAGATTTATAGGCACAGAAATCTGTGAACTGAGCTGCCAGCGGATGTCCTAATAACTATCATTTCAACCAAGACATATTTATTAAATGTTCATGAATTGCTAAGTGCTGTCAGAAGTCTTCTACAGAGAAGCAATGTGTGGTCACCTCCCTCATGGGAGGGACTATGCCAGGAGCAATATTGTTCATGTCATTAATGTGTGTGGTGAGAAGACGCTGTGAACCCTCTTTGAGAGGTTATAGGAAAGTCGCTTTGCAACTGGCAAAGCATCCTCATTCCCATTACTGGAAATGCCAAATGGGGAAGGAAGTGGGTCAGAGCATCCCTCACTCTCCTTGAGATTGCATCGTGAGCAGTTTCTGGCCTCTGTCATTCAATGCTGTTTCAACCTCCCTTATTCTGTACTGAGTCATATGTTGCATGACCATAAGTGGCACATTTATAGAATAGAAAGCTTTCTCTACATCGTTCCCACTAATATGCAGTAAAACATAGTGACTCTTATTTTAACCTGTGTCTTGGACCCATACTTTAATGGAATTTTCTAAATAAGAATCAGGTCAGCAACAATTTTGGCCACATTATTTCTTTGTTTTTACCTCCAGAGAAAATGCAGCAAAATGTCATCAAATTCCACTATTATAGAGGTAACAGATTCTGAAAGACTCATTTACCTCAGGACTTAGGTCACTCCTTTTATAGTGTTTAATTCTTTAAAATATGACAACCTCCCACACACACACACAAACTTCCACTAAATAATTTATGCCAGAAGTAAAGTATTTTATCAAGAGACTTTTCCGAAACTAATTGTTAGCCAAAAGATAAAATGATCCCTTCTCAGGCAGTCACAGTATTTCAGAACTTTAGGGTTGAAAGGCAACTTAACACTGACCATTTGCATACCTAACCCTGAATTGTACCCCACATCTTTAAAATAAAATTTAAATAATAATAAATTAAATTAAATTTTAAAAAGGCAATTTAAACATAATATTAATCTCCTCTTTTATTTTAAGGATGAGAGAGAGTCAATTTGATATACAAAATGACTGTCCCACTACCACACAACAATTGGCAAGACTCAACTGAAAAGTTGAGTCTCCTAACTCTAAGCAGAAAGTACATGTTTTGTGCCAAAGGAAAGAAAACTGTTTTATTGGGTTACCAAAACAGTAGAATAATAGTATGCATCTGATTTTAATCTGCTAATGCAAATAAAATAATCACATACAATCAGCAAAGAGGAAAGCCTCCAATTTCCACAAAAAGATGGCTAATGTCAAAATAAACCCCTTGGTCTAATGGTAAGGGTCAAGTTCAGAATATTTGTATGGTGCACATGTTTTGATCAAATAATGATTCATCAGATTTGAATCAGAGTTTGTTATCTACATGATGCCAAAAACAACCACTCAATTCAGTAAAACTGGACAAATCAGTGAGAAAACAGTTCCAAATTGGTTTATTCAAAAGAATTAACTGTAATATGTAACTAGATAAAGCCAGAAATTAAAAAAGCAAACAAAAATTGGGAGCACAGCACTAGAATTCAGCCCTGGGAAACCATAGACATAAGAGAAGAAAGAAAATCACTGAGTAAGTTGAGTCACACCTGTAATCCTAGCATTTTGGGAGGCAGAGGTGAGAGGATTGCCTGAACTCAGGGATTCGAGACCAGCCTGAACAACGTGGTGAGACCTCGTCTCTACAATAAATCAAGAAATTAGATAGTCATGGTAGTGCATGCCTGTGGTTCCTGCAGAAGGCTGAGGAGAAAGGATCACCTGCCCAGCAGTTTGAGGCTACAGCGGCCGTGGGAGTGCCACTGCACTCCAGCCTGGGTGATGAAGTGAGACTCCAAAAAAAAAAAAAAAAAGAAAGAAAGAAAGAAGAAGAAGAGGAAGGAAACTATCTGGAGATGTGTTTAATCACCTTTTGGAGCACCTGCCTTTACCTATGCTCTTTTAACTATCTCCATCCAAAAATGTGGACTCTTGGCATGGATACTTTGACAATCCTCTAGCCATACTTGACTGCATCAAAGTAGATCAGGTGAGGCCATAAGGTACACCTCTGGGAGTTTGGAAATGAGACAAGAAGAGTTAGTCACACTGTGTTTCTGAAAAGCTAAAAAAGTAACAACAGGAGACGTGGAGATGTGTGCCTTCCATATGAACTAAGTATTAGAGCTGGTTGACTGAGAAGTTAGCAGACAAGCAAACATCAGAGTTCATGACTAGAATAATTGCTGGCAGAAAAAAGCATCACCAAGTAATAGAGCATAAGAGAGTGATGTGGTCATAAGAGTGAAGGTCAGGGATTTTTAAACTGATACCTAATGGATGTGGAGCCAGCCATGTCAGGCGCAAATTGAAATGTTCTGTGTAGGAAACACGTGTAGTTTGTGCAAAGGCCTTTAGGTGGGGACACTTAGCACTTTTAAGGATCTGAAGAAGGCAGTGTGATTGGAGCAGAGTGACTGAGAGAGATGGAGAGTGAGTTTGAAATAGCTTTGTCCTTACTTGCCCAGGCAGTATGGAGTTTGATTCTGTTGCCCAGGCATTGTCATTCATAGCATTACTTTTACTTTCAAAATGTCCGGGTTTAAATCATGAACTAAGTGGTCACCCTATTAAAAGATAACAAATTCAGCATGCGAGGGGAAACCATGGAAGATTTTGAGACTGGAAATGTCAACAGACCTATATTTTTGAGAGGTGACTGTAGCAAAGAGTATGATTTAGAAAGCAGAAAGCATAAACTAACTGTGATTTTTATATTGTTTGGGATTGGTTTCCTTCCTATTCTGATGTTCTTCATGTATTCAGGAATTGATGGCTAGCTTTGTGAAGAGATACACTAATGGATTCTGAACAGAGTGTGAGAGCACAATGGCCACCATGAGCACAGGAGGACACAAAACATTTAGATTACACCATTACAACAGACAGAGGGATCCAGGAGTCAGGATTATGTAGATAATTATCTTAGCACTTCTTCTTGTAGACACATCTTCAGGACAATTACATAAGTTCTTATCCGCATTAACTGAATGCTGTCATTAAAAGGTAATTCTTCTAAAAAACATGTAAGTAAGATCCCCAACCCAACATAGATGAAAGAAAAATTAGATGAGAAGTCAGTAAAACATTCTACATACAGCTGCTGAGTTCTGCATAAGATCAAAGATAATTTTGAAACACCTGAAATAGAGGTGCCTTTAAACAGGAAGTCTGTCTGGCAATCATCAGGCCCGTAAATAAACATATTTATGAGGCAAGAAAGATTACCAATTTAAAAAATATTGCTTTGCAATCAAACCAGAGAATGTAAGTTAAGACAGATAAAGTTGGCTATCACTTTAATATAAGAGACTCCTCTCCATGCTCCCTACTTGTGTTGGGTGGTTATGAAGAGGGACGAGGAATTGCTTTGTTAAGTATATATGACTGAGAGCTCTGTGGGGTTATTTGTAAAGAAGCAAGAAGGTCAAATCAAGTGGATGGCTGTTTACACAGAAGAAAAGGCTAATACTGTGGTAGTTTAAAAAGGCATCTCCAGATTCCCCGGTGTTCCAAATCATGGTCTATTTTCCTAAATCCAATTTATAGTTTTGGGTTATTTTGGAGATGCATCCTTTCTCCAGTCCAACCTCTCCACTTTTATATTCCTCACATCCTATCTCCCAACAAAAGAAACAATCTATTGCTTCTTCAGCCTATGAAGTGAACAGGCTGGTAGTGAAAAAGCTAACAGCCTATTCACTTTATCAGGAGCAATTTTCTTAAAAAAAAAAAAAAAGCAGTATAGTCATAAGGGATGTAGTGAGAGCGATAGAAACAGTAGAATTTCCCCAGTATAAGCACCATTAAAGGTGCATACTAAAAATATATATGTGTTCAATCTGGAAAAGTGGTGACCTAGAATTATAATATCATACAACATTGTTAAATACAATGAAATAAACTGAGATGTACTGAGATGCCTTTTTTTGTGCCCTGAGTTAGGCTAAGCTTCATGAGAAACACAGGAGAAAACTAAAAAAGGTTTGATGGTCTAATGATGGCATATTTTGGGAAAATGTCTACAAGGAAGAAAAAACATGCAGAGGAGGAACAGGAAATACGTGCATATGAGCCAGATTGTGTGTGTGTGGTGGGGGGACACAAAACAAAAGAGGTACAGGAAAATTGAAGCAGTGCCTGTCACAAAGTAATCCAAAGATCACCTGCATCTGAATTAGTTGGGTTGCTTACACAAATGCAGATCTTCAGAGCCCTTCATAAACCTAATGAACCACATTCACTGGGAATAGGGTCAAGAAGGCAAATAAAGTCATATCATTCTTCTGCTAAAAATTCTTTAAACAAAATGAGAACAAAATTCAAAAACTTTACCAGGCCCTACGATGTCCTACATGATCTGGTACCTGCTTGCTTTCCTTATGTCGTCTCCAACACTCTGTCCTCTGCCCCTGTGCCCCCTGCTCCAACACATACATCTCACTCTTTAATTAGCTTCCAGTTATGCTGATAGTCTTTCTAGTCCTCAAATGACTAAGTTTTCTTACACTGTCCCCTGACTTATCCATCATATTTCCTTATTGGAAAATTTTCTATCATCTCCCTGGCTGGTGACAGACCTTACCAATACCACCATTTTCATAATCACTAACTTACATTTTTTATAATATTCTATCAGTTTTCTATTGCTGCTGTAATAAATTACCACAAACCTAGTAGCTTAAGGTGACACAAATAGATTATCTTATTATTCTGTAGATCAGAACTCCAGGTGTCTTACTGGGCTAAGATCAAGGTGTCAGCAAGGCTGCATTTCTTTCTAGAGGCTTTGAGGAAGAACCAATTTTCTTCCTTTTTCCGGTTTCTCAAAGCCATCCAGTGTCCTTGGCTCCTATCGTTTTTTCTCTATCTTAAGGCCAATAGTGTTGCACCTCTTTGATCTGTTTGTAGTTATATCTCTCTCTGACTGCAGACAGGAAAGATTCTCAGGCTTTTAAAGATTCATATCAAATTCAGTAATGCAGAATAATCTCCCCATTTTAAAGTTCTAAACCGTAGTGACATCTGCAAATTACCCTTTGTCATGCAAAGCAACATATTCACAGATCCTTGTCATTAGGATTTGGGTATCTTTGAGAGTCAATATTCTGCTTATCATAAATACTTAAGATTGTCCAAAATTATCTTATTTGTTTCTTTATTCATTTGTTGTATTCATTATTCTGATAAAACCAAAGCTTACCTTTTACATTTTAAAATCATTGTGTTAATGAAACTATAGTCATCAAGTCCTCCTAATTAGCCTAATTTTTAGTCATTCTAAATTACTAACATAGTCCCATCTACACTTAATGGATGGACTATGGAGTCCATTTGTAGTATATTCTAGAAATGCCTTGCCTATATTGGACAGTGCCAATAGTGGAGAAATACTTTATGCCTAACAAAAAATTCATTTTATTGCCACTGAAGCTCCTTTCCTCCACTGAAGCTTGAAGAACAGAGAACATACTATTCTCCTAAATCACTTGGAGAAATGCAAAATAAAATGCTTACAGAGGGGCGTGCAGATGATGGAAGTGAAATGCTAAATAGAAGGGTAAGACGACGAGAAGTGGTAAAGATTGTGTCTTAGAAAATGCATGTCTGGTTGAAATATCATGTGTTGCTATCATTTGTTATTTTTCAAGAGACAAAAATCTAAACTTTTATGTGCAATGTACCCATGTCTAAGAAAAATACAGGTAAAAATTATTCCACTTCAAGTTATGATACAGAAGCATTTCTCATTGACAGCAGCTAAAAGCCAGATCACACATATATGCATGCTCGTACACACACACACACACACACACACACACACACATCTGTTTAAAGATAGTAAAAATGACATTGAGACTAGGATTTGCAAGGTTAACATTTCAGAAAAAGGAAGCTCATTGAGATGAGTTGTACATACTGAATACCACTTTTCTGCTGAAGAAATTTACCCTTTTCTGGCAGCAAAGTAGAGGCTCAGAAGCCCAAAGGCAAGAGGCAACTGTAAAAAGGTAGAAAAGTCAGCAGAATGTTTTGGAAATTTCATAGGACTATGGAGACAAAATTGAAGTTTGAGGCCTCCGAGGTTGGTAGTATGAGAGATCAAGATTCCTGAGAGGAGGGCAAAACTCAGGAGGTCTCCTGTTGAGGCATTTTGCCAATTCTTAAGCTATGCTTTACTTTCTGCCTAACACAAACCTGTTTTATTGCCATGGAGGCTTCTTCCTCTGTTCATTCTAAAGAACACAGAATACTCTATTGTCCTCCTTGATTTCAGGAGATAGATTTCAAATGGTCATAACCAGGGACCATGCAGGTGATGAAAATGAATTAAGCTAGTTGGGTGCAAACAATATAGAGTGGTCAGTTCAACAGTGAGTTACAAAGTGTGTGCTGCCGGTAAAGAAAAAAGAGGTCACTGAGTACCAAACAATTTTTGCCTTTTAGGAATAAGAATCCTGCGTATATAAAACAGAGCAGACTTTTCTCAATGGTACTGAGTAACAGAAATTGGAGTTCCGAAACCACTAAGAAAGGGGGGTCAAAATAAGCACTCTAGACTCTCAGTTGAGACCCCTGGAGGTCTACCCCACAGAAGACTGATCTTTAAAGAAATGCTCTCCCAGATTGTATAAAGTGCATATGCCCAACTCTAGCTAACATCCGAAGGAGAGGATAAATAAATCTCTGGAGAAATATAACATCATCCAGAGCCTCTATTTAATCAAAAATTACCAGAAATAACAAGACACATGAAAAAGGCAAAAAAATAAAAAATAAAAACAAGCCCAAAGGTAACCTAGATATTTGAGATATCAAGTTTGGACTTGAAAATAATTATGATTTCCTTATGCAAGAAAAGGAGTGTCAAGATGAAAAGTTTCACCAGATAACTGTTCTCAATTTTTAAAAAGCCAAATGAATATCCCAAAACTGATAAATATGATTACTGATATTATTATTATTATTAATATTTTTTTTTTTTGAGTTGGAGTCTCGCTCCGTTGCCCAGAATGGAGTGCAGTGGCCGCTTCCGGTCACTGCAGCCTCGACCTGCTGGGCTCCGGCGATCCTTCCGCCTCAGCCTTCCAAGTAGCTGGAACTACAGGCACGCGCTACCACGCCCAGCTGATTTTTTTTTTTTTTTCATTTATTGTAGAGACGAGGTCTCGCCAAGTTACCCAGGTGGGTCTCAAACCCGCAGGCTCAAGGCAATTCTCTCACCTCGGCCTCCCAAAGTGCTGGGATTATAGGCTGAGCCACCAAGCCCGGCCTATAGTACTTTTAGATTGTTTTTTTCTTGCAAGAAATACAACATAAAATATGACCTTGACATTTTACCCGGCACCCCTGCTCTTGCTCTGTATTTGTCTTAGGTTTTTGATAATCATGATTTTGAACATGACATTCTATTCACGGTTCAGCTCATGTTCTGTGGGCACTGCTTGAGAAGCTTGCATTTTATAAAGCGCATCAGACATTATCTGGAGGCCAACTCGGTGGCTCACGCCTGTAATCTCCACACTTTGGGAGGCCGAGGAGGGAGGATCCCTTGAGCCCCAGGGATCCTCCCTCCTCGGCCTAGATAACATAGCAAGACCTTTTCTCTACCAAAAAAAATTAAAAATTAGCCTGGTGCGGTGGTGTGTACCTGTAGTCCCAGCTACTTGAGGGGCTGAGGCAGGAGGATCGCCTGAGCCCAGGAGGTCCAGGCTACAGTGAGCTATGATCATGCCACCACACTCCAGCCTGGGCGACAGAGTAGCGAGACCCTGGACTCAACAAAAATACTATCTGAGTGTGTGTGAACTTGGGCCCAGGTCCACCCAGTGGCATCTCCTGTGGGCGGAGACTCTACTTCCAGTCGGCCTGTATCCAGACACTCGACAGTCACCTGTACTGAACATGCATTGCACAGGGTCACTGCCCCGTGGTGGTGGAAGCCTGAAGCCAAGGCAGCCTTTCTTCTCCTGCACACCATTTCGTTTCAGTGAGGGACGCTGAAGAGTCACTCCCCCAAAGCGGAGGGAGGAGAGTCAATCCAGGATTCGGTATTTTAAATTTGAGGGGTAGAAATAGCAGCAAATGCATCCCCGGGCCATGTAGGCTGCCCGCTCATTGCCATGGCTTCTTTGTGATTTACTGTCCTCTTAGGGAAAGGATTAAATGCGAAGAACAGCTGAAATGCCCATCTGTTGGTGGTTAGATGGATCTAGGCGAGGGCTGCAGCGCTGCCTAATTGCCTTAACAAGCACGGAACATCTGCTTTCCCAGTGCCCAGCTGAGCACGAATGCCCGTAGACAAAGCAGCAAAGCCTGGCGGTGCAGTGGTTCGTGGCGCTGGAAGGAGCTGCCAGATCAGGGCCTTGTGTCCCTCCTTCCTCTCACTGGCATGGCGTGAAACCAAGGCTTGGAGAGGCTGCCCACCAGCCCCAGGTCTCACAGCCAGCTCCCGAGGTACTGGTAGGCCAGGGCTGGGCTGGATCCCAGGTCCCTCGGAATGTTCCTGCGCATGGGTCAGAGAACAGTAGCAGAGTCTACCAAGCTCACACCTGTTCAGAGCTTCTCCAAGAACTCCTAGGAAGGTTTAGAAGGCAGGAGAGTAGGAGACTAAGGAGGCCAGAGCTTGCCCAGGCTCGATAGTGGAAGCATCTTTTCTGTTGTTTCCGTTGGAATTAGCCCAGTGACCTGTCATCTCCAAGCCCTCAATGTTCTCCTGGATAATGCTGGGGCATATGCACCCCCCACTCTCTCCCGTTGCACCCCAGCCCTAGCTGAGAGGGCTTTACTTCACAGCACTGTGGCTGGTAGACCAGGATGGGGCCCACGTTCAGTTCCTCTCTCTTATCAGGACTTTGTTTTTATAAATAGCAAAGGGTGTCCCAGTGTCTCTGCCACAGATGTGGTAGGCTTTTCTGGCTAATAACTCAGGTGTGGTCTTTTCCTGTTCTCTCAGAAGGGATTCTTCTGTGTCCACTCCCACACTGGGCCTCCTCACTTGTTCCCTGTGGACCAGCAGGGCAGGGCTGCTCTCTGAACTACGTGTCTCTGGACATCCTGTGTTTTGGATGGTGTCCTCCTTCCAGCTGACCTTCCCCTCCTGCCCTTCACACAGCTGCACACACATAGCTTCCCTATGGCCAGGCAGCTGTGAGATAGTGTGTTTCCACAACCTCTCACCCAGGAGCGGAATGACCAGCTCTGTGAAAACACAAGTGCCACAGGGCTGGAGCTGCCCATGTGTCTCAAAGTCTGGCCCTGGTAAGGCCCGGAATTAGGTGGCATTGAAAACTGGTCACTCTGTCCCAGACCAAGAAGGAGCACAAGCCTGTTGAATTTGCACCTTGATTTATAGTGACACGCACTGGCAAAACCCAGGCACTGCAAGTTTTTGTAACCCACACAAGGAGACTAGTAGGTGACCTCAATCAAAGCATTGGCTTCACTTTTCATTTATTCTCTCCCAAGCAAGAAAGAATGAGTCCCTCTGGGGTAACCCCTTGCCTGCAGCCCAGTCTCCCATGACTGCCTCCTTGGCTCACCCCATCACTGAAAGGAGGCTCACCACATCTCTTGATGTGGCTGGGAGGCCCAGCCTCCAAGGGTTGTCGTAAGACTCCCTCAAGACACACAGGACTTGCTGAGAACTCATGGCCTGCCTGACTCGGAGAGTTTTTCCCAGAAGGACCTGGTTCTGAGGAGACATTGCAGACATCCATCCCCTCTGGAACCTGCCTCAGGGTGATCCATCCAGTCCCCAGGGTCTGGCCTGTGAGGGGCTGGTGCAGGAGCAGTGGCCTCGAGGTGCAGCATGTGTGCAAGGGCCCTTCTGAGCAAGGGTCTGGGAGCACATTGTCACTTTGGGGGTCTCCCACTCAGCTGTCCCAATTGTGTAACCCATGCAGTGGAGTGTGAGTGAGCAGGACATGGAACCGCCCCACAGATCAACATAAAGCGGGAGAGAGAGAAGCCAGAGGAGGAAACTGAGGCATGGAGTGCATAAGCAGTTTGCACTAGGCCACCCAGATACTGTGTGACAAAGCTGAGATTTCAACCCAGGGGTCTTGCCCTGAATCTGCATTCTTCACCACTGAACCACGGCTCAGAGCAGCAGGGACAGAAGCAAGACTGAAGAGGGAGTAGCTGGGAAAGAAGAAACCCATGATGTATGCCAAGGCCAAGGCCAAGGCCTGCTGTGAGGGGCAGAGCTAGGGCCAGCGTTGAAGCTGAGGGCTCCGTAGGCAGGGGCAGCTCTGCGTCCAGCCTGGCATCAGAGCCCCACAAGGCTGCACAGCGGCACCGTTAGGAGCGAGCCACCACTCTGGGTGGAACTGGGTGCCCCCAAAAGATGTGCTGAGTTCCTAATCCCCAGTATCTCAGAATGTGGCCTGATTTGGAAGTAGGGATGTTGCGGATGTAAATTAGTTAAGATGAGGTCATGCTAGAGTAGGATGGGCCCTAGTCCAGTGTGCCTGGTAGCCTTAACAGGGGACACAGACATCGAGAGAGGGCAGAGGCAGAGATTGGAATGATGCACACAACCTGGAAACACCCGGCCATCCCAGAAGCTAGGAAAAAGCAACAAAGGGAGAGTCATTAGCTAAAATGAAGAAGAAAGGGTAGCCAGATATGGTGGTGCACACCTGTAAGCCCAGCCACTCAGGTGGCTGAGATGGGAGGATCACTTGAGTCTGGCTTGGGCAAGATAGAAAGAGCCTGTCTCTTTAAAAAAAAAAAAAGAAGAAGAAGAAGAAAGGTATTGCAGAGGGAGGACAGCCCTGCTGATGCCTTGATTTCAGACTTCTAGCCTCCAGGACTGTGAGACAGTACATATCTGGGGCACTTCGTTATAGCAGCCTCAGGAGGCTAATACAGTCATTTTCCTGTTCCCCATCAGCCTCAGGCATGCAGACTGACGAGCATGATGTGCCATTCTCTTTCCATCTTGAGTCTTGGAGGCATTTCATTGCTGCCAAAACTAGCCTATCTCACCCCAGAATAGATTTAAGCAACTGTATCATTGGGCACCTGCCTCGGTGTAGGCAGTAGAAGTCTGTGGCAGTCCAAGTTCAGAGCCACTTTACTCAGATGCCCTCAGATTTTTCAAAGTGGGTGACCCTAGAGATGCTGGTTTTAGCCGACCTGTGTCCATCCTGGGCCTTCCCAATAGAGCCCATTTGCTGGGCCAATAGTTACAGCATCAGCTCATGGGCCCTCCCTCCATCCTCCTCTTCAGCGGCCAGCCTGGAATTAAATATACATTTCCACTCCTCACAGTCAGAAACAGTGGATCCTAGCTTCATACCCCAAGAGCTAGGACAAGGCTGCTTATAAAGACAGCCTCTCCTGCAAGGCCCATGCCAGGTGTGGGCCTCGCCCTCCTTGCCCCTTCCAGGGCTGCAGGGTGAGTCGAGTTGTTGGCTCCTGAGAGTCTTCTAACGCTAGGAATGGCCAGGAAGTGTGGGTCAGGGCCTGGGGGCAGGACTCCAAGCTCCAGTGAACTGACAGTGTTGGTGCCTTTAGGGGGATCTAAGCTTTTCCCTTATCTCACCTTCTCCAAAGTGAGGTTCAGTTACAGTAGTGGTTTGAAGCTATCAGCAAACATACAGTGTGTGTGTGTGTGTGTGTACCAGTTGTGGTTTGATTAAAAGTAAAGCATCCATTTTAGTTAAATGAAGAAGAAAGGGTGACTGGGTATGGTGCTGAGATGGGAGGATCACTTGAATCCTGCTTGAGCAACATAGCAAGACCCTGTCTCTTTAAAAAAAAAAAGAAGAAAGGAATTCATTACATGGTAGATACTAAATAACTTATTAGAATCATTGGGGAGGCTGACAGAACAGCCTAAGTCAATGTTTCAGGATCCCTCAAGCCACACGTCAGAGCCAGGCCACCATGGAGGCTACTTCCTTACCTCTTCTGAGATCAGGACCCTGGCTTCTGACTTGGGAAACTGGCCTTAACTGCCAGCCCCAACCACCACCACGGTCAGGAAACCACCACAATTAGGGACCTGCTGCTGGCTCAGATTTATGCAGCCCAGCTGTGGTCTACACCCACAAAACGGCCACCCAGAAGCTACTGACTGGACCTTCTTGGCACCAGAAACAGCGGAGACACAGGCCCTCTCTGATTCTGCCTTCTCCTACCAGAGCATCCCAGAGGAAGAGCTGGAATTGTATTTGGAATCCTAGCTGCAAAGGAGTCAGGGAAACATACCTGTTAGCTTTCCAGCCTCTGTAGCACAGCAGAGCATCCCAGGAGAAGGGTGGATATTCACACCACAGTACACAGTGAAGGTGATTCATGGAGAGCAGCCTGACCCCGTGGGGCTCAGGAGCCAGCAGAAGTGGCACCACAAGCCCAGCCGACAGTAGGTGTAAGCCAGCAAGGAGCATCTGATCTGCACATCCTGGGGCTCCAACGGGTAGAAATCACCAGGGGAACTCATCGCAGTGCAGATACCAGGGCCCCACGCTCAGAGCCTGTGACTTAGTGGGACAGGCATGGACCCCAGATTTGCAGCCATCTCCCACTTTGTGCCCCTGATGAAACTTGCCAATGTCCTTTAAGTTCGTTCTATTCTCACTCTGATTTTCAAGATAAACCCAGAAAGCATCCCCATGGGGTGTTCTCATCTCATTTCGGAGGAGAGGAAGGTGAGGCTCAGAGAGGATGAGTGACATTCTCTGTGTGGCCCAACTTGCTGCAGGTGGAGCCACCCGGCCACCACCCCAGTCCTTTGCATGGCCAACTGTCCGCTGCAACTCTTGGACTCTTGGTGAGAGCCCTTGGGCTGCCACTTCCCTGCTCCTCACAAGGCACGCCTCTAGCAGGTACCAGAAACAGGCACTTCCCAGACCACCTCAGGTAGACCTTCCTGATTGGTTCAGAAGGACCATGTATCAGGAAGATGTGGCATCACGTCCACGGAGCCCTCTCTCTTCCACCCACATGTTATAAAACTCTGAGCAAGTTTGGTGGAGATGGAGTTGGTGTCGCTATGGTTAGCCTTTTTTTCTTTTTCTTTTTGAGTCCGAATCTCACTCTGTCACCC
>CAUYQG010112863.1:0-39721 GCA_963574415.1 Tarsius wallacei | reverse complement strand
AGCCGGGTGTGGTAGCACGCGCCTGTAGTTCCAGCTACTTGGAAGGCTGAGGTGGAAGGATCGCCAGAGCCCAGCAGGTCGAGGCTGCGGTGGCCGGGAGCGGCCACTGCACTCCAGTCTGGGCAACGGAGTGAGACTTCAACTCAAAAAAACCCCCCCAAAAAAACAAAAAAAAACCCCAAAAAAACCAAAAAGCTGTACAAAGCATTTCACAAGCACTGACCAAGAAATGTTCACTCATAAAATACTATTTTAATCATCCTTTAAAGAAGATCAGTAAAGGTTTGCCCTACAAATATTTAACTCTTACCAGTGAGTATTCTTGGTTCTTTTTTTTCCCAAGGTATTTTAAATAGAATATTTTGCAAAGTTGCATACATAAAGAGAATAGTGTATTGAATTTCCATATGTAGATAAACAAAATTTAACAGTCATTATCATTTTGTGATATTGTTTTGTCTACTTTTAGGGGGATGTAGCCATCAAGATATTTCACTCCTAAATACATCAGTGTACCTCTCTAAAAATAGGAACAGTATCTTACATAACTACAGGACTGTCACTGCAGCTAATAAAACAAATACTTCAACATCATCTAATGCCCAGTTTATATTCAAATTCCCCAAGAATCCTCCAAATGTTTTTTTATCCTTCAGTTGAGCAGTTTTAATTACCCAATGAGCAAATAACTCTCAACTTCTTTATTTCCACTGTATTAATTATAATAAAAACAGGAAGCAATAAAAAGTTCTCTCAGACTGTATATTATATAATGATCAGATGTATTTCCTTTATTCCCAATATTTTATTGTGAATTTTTTTGAGCACAGAATAGTTGGATAGTTGGAAGAATTCTTCAGTACACACTTGTTTATGTGGTTCTATTTTTAATTCTCTTCCTGACTTCTTGGTGACTGGGTTTTGATACTCTTTACCCCTCAGATTCAGTGAGAAAGTAGGTAAGTATTATGAGGTTCTTTTTAGGCAAAAGCCTTAAATAATATTTGCAAAGAGAATGGATAATATGTTTATGACTTTGTATAGCTTACGAAATCTTGGGAATATCTTCTGCTCCAACTGGGTAACTAATGCCAGCCTATAAGTATTATTGAGTCTGATTTTCAGCTGACAGCACTTTTCTGGGGCATCCCCAGAGAGCCAGGGCCTGCCCTGTTGCCAGTGAAACCAATGGACTCACCATGTAGGTTAAGCGAGAAAATGACGAGTCACCCTGTCTAATACTGAAGCGATTGGCAGAGGCAGTGTGTTTATACCTTATGCAATGTCAGTTGTATTTCAACATTATAAAAAATATCATGCAAAGGTATTTGGAAAGAAGAAAAACAAATCTGGTTTTTAAAGTGTCTGTCTCAGGGTTGCTGCTGTTGCTATGGAAATCAGAGAAGCAGATTTTCACGCTTTACCACACTGAGCTTGTTTTTGAACAGATTTCTGAGACAGTGGGCTTTTCCCCCTCCTATTCTGGGTGGTTTTGTTAGACATAACCTTGCCTGAATAATATTAACATATCTCTTGTGGGAAAGCACATTAGGTGCTAATGCTTGATGTTGTTTTTAGCAGAATGATTTAACAATACCGGATTCGTTTTTCATCTGCATGTTTTTAAATAGACTGACTCCTGTAATCAGCATTAACGTAGTGCTCAGCTTGGAGCATAAGGAAATGTTAGTTTAATATTTTAGTGCCATCTGCTGTAAGTTTCATGGCATTCTAACCCATATGGCTTACTTGCAGCAATTCCCATTTTTTAAGTCTTAGTAGAACACAGCAAATCTTTTTCCAAATTTTTCATACCAATTGGCCCTGTTTCTTCTTATTGATCATTGGATGAGGCTGTTGTCAGAAGACTATGTTCCCTTGACTTTAGGTGTTCATTTCCTGAAGACTTCTGTTTCAGCTGTGTGTTTGTGTGTGTGTGTGTGTGTGTGCGCGAGAGAGAGAGAGAGAGAGAATTAGAGAATTATTAAGCAGTTAACTTCTTCCTAGACTTCTCTTTCTTATCCGAAATGATACCTGACTATTTGTAAATTCAGCAATATTACTATATAAGTACTTTTATTGAGAACCTATTACATTCCAGGTTCTTTCCTAAGCACTGGAGGAGAGAGTAGAGAACAGAGCAGAGTTCCTGCTCACATGGAGTTTTGTTAGTGGAAGAGACTAATAGTATATAAATCCACACACATAATACAGTATCAAGTGGTGGTAAGTGCTGTGAATTAAAAAATTAAGCAGACTAAGAAAAGCTATTTTAAATATGATGGTCAAAGAAGGCCTGAGAGGTGATAGAATTGGAATGGGCATCTCTAATATGTTAAGGTTGCTACAAGGACAGCAAATATGCCCTTCAACCCTGTGCCTTGAGGCTCTTGTTAAAGATAGTCTCTTGTCATTAGCTAATTAATTATATTTCAGCACTAACCAGAAAATTATACAGATGAGAAACAAATCTTTTCTTTGAAAACCATCAGAGAGTTTCTGCTGTTGCTTTGGAACTGGCTGGACCTTGGACTTAAGTCTGCTTGGCAGTTTGTTAACTCAACACATGCTTAGAGCTCCTATTTGTGTCTGATTCTGTGCTCTAGGAGTTGCTTTTAACTGAATGCTTCATCAACCCTCACCCCATCAAAGGGATATAATAAATACATGTGGTATAATAAATAATAACACCAGGTACCATTATGATTAACTCTCACTACAAATGCTGTAAATCTTAAATGCTATTGGATTTCAGAGGAAGAAGTGTTGAGATGTATAGCGCATTTCTCTTCACCTGCTCTCTTTAAAAATCAGTTTGACCAATTTCTAGTTATTTTGGAAATCGCTATACTGTTTTCTATAGAGGTTGAATTAGTTTGCATTCCCACCAGCATTGTATAAGCGTTCCCTTTTCTCTGCATCCTTGCCAGCATCTGTTGTTTTTTGTTTTATTAATGATGGTCATTTTTACTGGGGTTAGGTGGTATCTCAATGTGATTTTACTTTGCGTTTCTCCGATGATTAGTGAGGCTGAGCATGTTTTCATGTGTCTGTTGGCTGCTCATATGTCTTCTTTTGAGAAGTGTCATTTCATGTCTTTTGCCCACTTTTTAATGAGGCTGCTTGGGAACTCAGATCATTATAAAGAAAAGATTCCTGCACACCCATGTTTATTGCAGCACTGTTCACAATAACGAAAACATGGAACCAACTGTGCTGCCCATTGAAACTGGACTGGATTTTTTTAAATGTGGTACATATACATGATGGTTACACAGCCATAAAAGACAAACATATGGACTTTGCAGCAACTTGGATGGATTTAGAGTCTACAATATGCAGTGATCTATCACAGAAACAAAGAACTGAGTACCACATGTTCTCACTCATAAGCGGACCCTGAACATTTACCATAATGCTATAAGAAAGGGATTGGCGTTAGCGGATACTGCCAAGGGAGGAAGGTAGGCACAAAACATCAATAAAGGTACCTGATTTCAAACCAGATGAAGTGGAGACCAAAGGAGGCCCAGACTTTATCTGTACGATGACCACTTGTATAGCTAATCCAGAATTGTACCCCAAATCTTTCAAATTAAAAATAATAATAATTTTTAAAAGTCTATTTGAGTGGAATATTAAGCACCATGGAGATTACTAATATTCCTGTCATTAGAAACAAAGGAGATTCTGAAGTCAGATAATTAAAATCATGAACAAGTATGTGAATTCCTCTGTGTGTCTCTATCTGTTTGCTCACATGTGTGCATACACTCACATGTGCACACATTAATTCATTCATTCAAGAATCCAGTCTCGGGCATGTGAGTTACTGGGTTATGACTGAGCACATATAGAGGCACAGAGAATTTCTTTCTATCCCTCTGAAAGTTTGAGTCTTTAAGTCTGCTGAAATAAATTGACAATAGACAGATTAACAGAAGAGAAAGCATAAAAGTGTGCATAGGAGACATACCAAAAATGAGATTCAAAGAAGAACCAGAGGATTGGAGATTAAATGCCCTCTTCATAGAGGAAAGGGAAGTAGGGGATGTAGGCAGCTTTAGAGAATGAATAAATATTTTTTAGGTGAGATGAGGGCCTGAAAAGCAGACAGTAGCCTGGGACAAAGTTCATCTTGTCTCTGGGAGAGGTGGTGACAAGTTATGGGAAGATGAGGGGTGGAAAAGTCTGCCAGGCATAGTGTCCTGGGCATGGAGACTTTTAGTTTTCTCTCCTGCAATATGAATTAATCTTCTTTGGTTAATGTAGATTCTGGGGATGAGGGGGGTAGGGGGGAAGGGGGGTGTCCAAAACAATTGTATTCCTTCTGGATGAATTTCTCTCAGTGTGATAAGGGAACATCAGAGACAGCCCCTTTTTGCACTTTGGAAGGAAAGGTGGTTGAGGGGACAGGAGAAAGTCAGAAAGAGACCTTGGTTCTGAGGTGTATTTCTGGGACCTTTCAATTCCCTTTGCTCAAATCACTCACCATGCCAGTACCATATTTTAGGGTATCATTTTCTGAGCCCCAACAGAAGCTAAGATGAATAAGACACAGACCTTGCCCAAAAGGCATTTGTGGAGGCATACATATAAACAAATTAGGGCAATAATGTGTTATAGGGGCAATTAAAGCAATACTTATCTCAGCCTCGCATATGTTATTATTTTATGTTTTGACAGTTGAGATGTATGAGTATTCTGATATTTCTGTGCCTGTTTTCTTTAAAAAATCTGGGGTAGGGAGAAACATTAGAAAAAAAGTGATTCCTATCCCTTTCTTACCTTAGGGAGAAAGGATGTGTTGTGATGGCAATATTTGTTTTGGCTTACTGTAAAAATGAGATGCATAAAAAGAATCATTGCTTTAATAGCTGAGCACCAATATCAACTGCTGTAGGTGATATAGTTACACCATTGGGGAGAGAAGCAAATGGTAAGAATGCATTTTCTCTCTGATTTCCTGTTTATACAATACACTTGGAGTTATTGGATACTTTAGGGACTCCTTAGCCCTCTGTACAATTAAATATAAATGCTCACCTCTGTAGAGGCTGACCACAGGGTAGCTTCAAAGTCGGGGGAGTAGGAGGACAAGTAACTATACTCATTGCTAAGTATGCACAGACTCCGCTGCCCTTGTTTCTGGGAGTCTGTGGCAGCTGCATGGAAGCAAAAGTAAAATTGAGTTTGGGAATAGGGGGAAGCTGTTTAATGTCTTATCTCTCCCCTACTCTCAGGGGTGCTTTTAATAAGGTGCTTCTGGGAACAAAGGAGAGATTTAAGTCCATCATATTTCCCTTGCTGTATATAAAGTTTTCATCCAGTTGAGTACCACTTTTCAGCAACAGGAAAATATTTGCTGGGCTAACTAAAAGCTGTAAATGCTACTCTTTGCTGAGTGTTTATAATGATGATCCAGCTCTCTGATTACCCACTTCTCCCTTCCCCCAAACCAATATGCTCAGTTGGCATCAAAATGGTATGTCTGTAGTCTGTGGCACAGCCTGTGAGAGGTAGATTTCCCTTCCGATTACAATGTTGGGAAAATTATCATCATCATCATTAGCAGCAGCAGCAGCAGCAAGTCAAATTCCAGGACCAGCACTGGGTCTCCCCAGATGCTTCCACTACCATTTCCATATTCTCTTCTCTCATCCCTCTCAGTAACTGGCAGTTTGATTTCCTTTTATTTCTGTACTGTCTGCACAGGACAATGCTGAATTCAGAAAATAAGAATCAGGCCATCACTTCATTCTGATGTAGAGACACTCTGTCAATGAAAACACAGACTAGTGTTTTGGTTCCAGTGACTCTAGGCCTTTGAAAGCTCCAAAAGTTTGCTCTTTTAGATGCCAGCAGGTTTTCAAAGCTCTGAGCATTTGTTTCCCCATCCCTAATGGAGGACCATATTGTACCTACTGCTCTTTCATTCCATCCTCACAAAGATATAAGAGAAATTTGCCAAGAGAGAACATTGTCTAATATTGAATGCGATTTCTGAACAATGTTGCATAATTTTCTCAGTCGATCTTTGAACTTAACAGAAATTTGACTATTCTTGGGGGTGTTCCTGCAGAGATTAGAATTCAGGAATTCTTATGCTGGGACCATGAGGACCTGAAACTGTGCAAATGTTTTGTAGGAACATTTTGTTAGGCAAAGGTCCATAGTTTTCATCAGATTGACAGTGGTATCTGTAAACCTTCCCCTAAAAAAAAGGTTTCAATACAAAAAGAAAGAGAAGACACTGAACTGAATAATTTCCCTGTAGCTCCATGCTGTTGAAAAACCTGAAGCTGTGATTTTCTGCGTTATTGTCCTTCCCCTCAAAAGAGAGAAGAATACAATATTATCATCTTTGTTTTTCCAGGAACTTCAAACTCTATGGAATCAAATACCTAATAACTAGGTCTCAGCCTGGATCACGAGTGTTTACAGTACAACATCTGACCAAGCAGCATGCCATTTTAAATAATAATCACATGAGCGTTGCCTAACAACAGACATTTTATTAGCTAAATCGTTACATATAGATGGATGGCTGGTTTACTTATACAACAAATATGCGTTGTTACATCTCATGTGTCAGGCACCGTATGAGGCACTTGAAATAATTCAGCGAACAAAACAAAGATTTCTGCCCTCATGGAAATTGCATTCTTGTAGAGGGAGAAAGACAAGAAACAATAAACATAGGATATATGTAAATTACATAGTATGCTAGGAAGTGATTTGACTCTAGGGAAAAAGGAAAAGTAGAGAGTCTGGTTAGAAGAATCAAATGTGGTGGAGGGAGGGGCAGGGCACAATATTAAATAGGGTGGTCAGGGAAAAGAGAATTCATTGAAAAGGCAAGAATAGAACAAAGATTTAGGGAAGGGTGTAGAATTTAGCCAAGCATATACCTGGTGGAAGAGTGACCCAGGCAGAAGGAACAGCTGCTGCAAAAGCCCTGTAGTGGGAGTTTCCTCACAGAGTGCGAGGAAGCCAGGGTGACTGGAGGGGAGAGTCAGGAACGGAGGTTAGCGAAGTACGGGGAGGCAAACCACAGGGCCTCATGACTCTCACTGTTCCTAGAGTGGGACCACCACAAGGATGTAACCAGAGGAATGACCTGCTCTGGTTAAGAGCTCACTCTGGTCAGTGTATAGTGAGTAGACTGTAAAGGGACTAGGGTAGAAATAAGGAGGCCCATCAGGAGACTCTTCAAGAACTCATGTGGGAGATGATGGTGGATCAGGGTTGTGGTAGTGGAAGTAGTGAAAAATGACCAGATTTTGGAAACATTTTGAAGGTAGAACCCACAAGATTTCCTGATCAACTGTACATGAGACAGGAGAAGAGATAGGGATGATCACAGTTTTGGATTTGGCAGCTCCAGGAAATAATGGTTAAAGCCTTAAGATGGGATGAAATCACAGGAGAGTGAGTATAGATTAGTAAACAGAACCAAGGACTGGTTGTGATACAATTTTCTATATTAAAACTTATCAAGATGGAGTTCAAATGTTTTGGCCAAATAAGCAATCCTCAGATGAGTAGCTCAAGAAAACATTTCTCTCAGATGTAGATCATCAATAATTTTTGAAGAGGGAGCAACTTTGCCATATTGCACAGTGTACTCACATGAAATCTTTGTGCAGGCTCTCCTGGGCAGGGCAGTGCTCTGGGAAAGGAAGGCTCTGGTTTTCTTATTGATTTATGCTTTACCAAAAACCATTATTTGTAACTTCCATTGTAAATTATTTTCTAAAATCTGTTAATATTCTTATCCAAGGAAAGTTGTTCCATTGTATGGTTGGTGAAAGATTTTCTGGAGTTTTAGAGTCTATCATACTCAGTGATCTATCAGAAACAAAGAACATGTTCTCCCTCATAAGTGAACCCTGAACATTTACCATAATACTATAAGAAAGGGATTGGCAGTAGCAGGATATGGCCAGGGGTGGGAAGGTGGGACACAACATCAATAAGGGTATCTGATCTCAAACCAGGCAAAGTGGGGATCAAAGGGAGGCCCAAACTTTACGTATGATGACCACTTGTATACCTAGTCCTGAATCGTACTCCACATCTTTAAAAAAAAATTTTTTTTTTAATATTCTGGAGTTTCAGGTTCTCAATTCTGAATTCAATTTTTTTTAGAGAGAAAAATTTTATTTTTACCTGAAAGGAATTGTGGATAACATTTAGTCCAGTTCAATAATTTTACAGATGGGGTAAGTGAGGCACAGATAACTATGTAAGACTCTGCAACATAAATCATCAAACCATAACTAGTTGGCGTTGTTTGTTTGTTTTTATAATAGCTTTATTGAGATATAATTCATATAACATAAAATTTCCCCTTTTAAAGTGTACAATTAGTACATTCACAGAGTCATAAAACCATCACCACTATCTAACATTTCATCACCCCAAAAAGAAACTCCATGCCTATTAATGTTCATTCCTCTTTCCCTCATCCCCTGACAACTATTAATCTGCTTTTAATTTCTATGGATTTACCTATTGTGGACATATTTTACACCCTGTATAAATGGAATCACACAATGTGTAGCCCTTTATGTTTGGCTTCTTTCACTTAGCATGATGTTTTCAAAGTTTATCCATGCTGTAGCATATGTCAGTACTTCATGCCTTTTTATGGCCAAAAAATATTCCATTTATGACTATACCAGATTTTATTTATCCATTCATCATTTGATAGACATTTGATTTGTTCCTATTCTTTGACTACTGTAAATAATGCTATTATAAACATTCATGTACAGGTTTTTGTGAGGATAAATGCTTTCAATTATCTTGTGTTTTTGTGAGGACAAATGCTTTCAATTATCTTGTGTATACCCCTAGGAGTGGACTTGCTGGGTCATGAAGTAACTCTATGTTTAACATTTTGAGGATCTACCAAGCTGTTTTCCAAAGTGACTGCACCATCCCAACAGCAATGTATGAGGTTTCCAGTATCTCCACATTCTCATACTTTTTTATTTTAGCCATCCTGTTGGTTTTGGTTTGCATTTTTCTGATGACTGATGGTGTTCAGCATCTTTTTATGTACTTATCAGCCACTTATATATCTTCTTTGTAGAAATGCTTACTCAAATGACTTGTCCATTTTTAAATTGGGTGGGTTTTATTTTTAATATTGAACTGTAAGAGTTCTTTATATGTTCTGGGTATGTGCTCCTTATCAGATACATGACTTGCAAATATTTTCTCCTATATTGTAGACTGTGTTTTCACTTTCTTGATGGTGTCCTCTGATAAACAAAAGTTTTTAATCTTTATGAAGTCCCATTTATTTTTCTTTTGATGTCATATCTAAGAAACCAGTGCCTAATTCAAGGTAACAAAGATTCATTTCTATGTTTTCTTCTAAAAATTTCATAGTTTTAGTTTTTACTTGTAGGTCTTTGATTCATTTTGAGTTAATTTTTATATATTGTGTGAGACAGAGCCCAACTTCATTCTTTTGCCTGTGAATATTCAGTTGTCCCAGAACCCCATTGAATTGTCTTGTTAACCTGGTCAAAAATCAATTGACCATAAATGTACGGGTTTATTTCTAGACAATTTTGTTCTATTGATTTATATCTAGCCTTATGCTAGTACACCATCTTGATTACTGTAACATTGTAATAAGTGAAATCTAGAAGTGTGAATCCTCCAATTTTGTTCTTCTTTTTCGATATTGTTTTGGCTATTCTGGGTCCCTTTCATTTCCATATAAATTTTGGAATGAGATTGACAGTTTCTGAAAAACAAATACCTTATATCCTGATAGGAATTGCATTGAACATGTAGTTTGGGGTGTACTCCATCTTAACAATATTGTCTTTCAATCCATGAACATGGGATATCTTTCCTGTTATTTAGACCTTATTTAATTTCTTTCAACAATGTTTTGTAGTTGTCATTGGAAAAACCTTGCACTTATTATATTAAATTTATTTTTAATTACTTTATTCTTTTTGATGCTCTCATACCACCACCTGTTTTTTTAAAATACAATTTTATTGAAATGCAGCCACACTCATTTGCTTACATGTCATCTTTTGCTGGCTTTGTGCTACAAGGATAGAGTTGAATAGTTGCAACTGAGATCTTATGGTTAACAAAGCCCAAAATACTTGATATGTGACCCTTGACAGAAGAAGTCTGCTAATCTGTGTTCTAGAACATAATTTGTTTGCAGAAAAGCTGATTCTGTTATTTTTCCTCCTCGGAGATGTTGTGTGCTAATATGGAAGAGGAATCAGAATCATTTTATTTGATGTTGAGAGACATAAGTAACATTGGATATGATGAGTTTTGCAGTCAGTGAGTCCCAGGACCAAATTCTGTACCATCACCTTCTGTCTGTTTGCCTTCTCTGAAATTCTTTTTCTCCTCCTTGAAATTTTAGTTTCCTTTCTTTATGAGGGAAGAAATGTACTTACTGATATCATATGTAAGAACCAATGGCAGAACTGGATTCAGATTCAAAATTCTACCTCTTTGATTCATTGTCATTTTCACCACTTGGAAGTTAAATTTCTGAGCAGGAGATACAATCTAAAAATTGCTCTCCTTTACCATCCCCTTCTCTAAATTTTTACCATCAACTTGCTAGATGTGCCTTTGTTATTTCTTTATACCATTTACTTCTTTTTTACAAAAACATGAGTGCAGAAAGATATGTTAGTTATGCAATATTAGATAGAAGTTTTATTGTGTTTTCTTTTCTCCTTAAGAAAAAGATAATTTATCTTAATTTTTCAGTAAAGATATTCTGATTCAACTCATAAATTTGCAAGACATTTATATTAGCCATGATGAGATAGAAAAACGTAGCAGCTCCATTCACGAAATTATGTCTCCAGCAACATCTATTTTACTGATGTAGATGACAACAGGGTTCCAGCTGGAACTAATTCAAATGGGTTTCTTCTTACTCCATATTTGAATCTACTTCAAAAGAATGATGGCTAGACCCAAAAGAATCAACATATGACTCAGCAACTCCAGTTGTATAGGTAAAATGCAGAATGCCAATTACAACTAAAAGTTCAGAAATGCTTCAGAAGTGTTATCCTGTGGTGAGTTTATTTGACACACGAACTTTAAGTCTGGTGCTTACAGCAAGACAGAGGCCTTTTGCAGTTACATTTGTTTAAACTTGATTCTTAATACTTATGAAAAACTAGCTATTGTAATCTATTAATAAAATTATAAGCCATTATCACTATTCATTTTTTCCAGTAGGACTATAATATTAAAAAAGATTAAGTGTTAATAATGATGTTACCTGTTTGTAGAAATCAAGCAACCTTCATTTATTTTGAACCAGATTGATCAAAGAGCTCAGAATAAGAGAATTTCTGGGTTGGAAGGAACCTGTATTTAAAAACTTTATGAACATTCTCAATACAAGGAACTCACTGCCTTCCAAATTGACTTTCCATCCTTGGTCAATTCTTACTATGAGAAATTTATCTCTTGTGTTATTGATGCTATTTATCCACTAATCCTAATGTATCATAGACGACCATAAAATACAAAGATAACTGCCATAGTAACCTTAAATCTGCACTTTTCCTTCCAGACACTACATTATCTTTGCTATCTACCAACATGGAGTGGTTTCAAGTCCATGTAGCACTCATCCCTTTTTATGCCCACTAGTTCTTCCAACTCCCTTTTCTAAAGATTATATCCCTAAACAACACATCTTTCTGAGTATGTGAATTGGATAATGCAATTTACAACAAGACCATGACTTCCCTCGTTGTGGACCCCTATTCAATCTGTGGACACATCACCTGTTTGTCAGCCACCTCCCAGTGTTGACTTGTGTTATGCTTACATCACCTAATACCCATAATTCTTTATATGTGCTGGTAATAAGCTGTACTTTTCCCTATCTCACATTATTATTGTTGGCTCTTTGGATAGAACTACTAGATCTTGCATTTTATCTCCACTAAACTTTATCTTGTTAGGTTAACCCTATTTTTCCTGAAGGCTTGAGATAATCTGTCACTCAGTGCATTTGCTTTACCTGCCATCTTTGCATTATTTAGTCACTCACTTCCTGTGTATCATTGATTAAAAGTTTGAGAACTCAAATCCTACGGTGGGTTACCAGAAAACTTCTCTCCAGATTTAAATTCAATTCTGTAATATATATTCAGCATGTGCTTTGTAATGGACTATACTTAGAGTTGGGAATTCATTGATGAACAAGATAGGATAGTAGTCTCAAGCACATTATTGCTCTATAGTAGGAGAAGGCCACCCAAAAATAACCATGGTATAAAATAATAAGTACAATAATAGCAAGGTGAATAAGGAACACACAGGAGAGGCCAGTAACTGTCTGGCAAGGTTAGTGATGCATACCAAGAGTAGGTGACATTTGAGTTAAGACTTGAAAAAAGAGGAGATGTTTATGAGAACAGGAAAAATAGTCTGATTTCCATTCATTAATCAGCATTTATTCTTAAGAAAAAATAATGTTATTTTCCCAAAAAATTGAGACTCTATCATTACAAATAACACCAGCCAATCAAACCTAAACTCCAGAGTATACAGTGGCTACTTCACAATACTACAGCAATCACATTCTTTCAGAATGGGTAGTTTCATTTATAAATGTTCTATATCTTGTTCTTTGGGCTTTAAGAGTGGTTAAGATGCTCTTACTAATTTACTTCTTAGGTTTAGAGTTTAGGGACCAAGAAAAGGACATCTTGAAAAACAGTTTCCTGATGACCTGTCCTATTGACCTGAATCTCTGCTTTGTAAGAGATTCATCAATCTTGGAGGCATAACACTTGTCCAGATTAAATCCCCCAACAGCTATATTATAGCAGCTTCTAGATTCTTCAACTAGTTTGGGGAACCTTGGAGTTACAGTGGACTTCATACCTTGGTAGACATTTTGAAAGGTGTTGCTGACAATAAATGGACTTGTCTCCAGGCCTACCAGCCCCTCCCTCAGGATCAGCTCATGCAGCTGTAGTGAACAGCATTTTCCATTTAGTATCTCTGCAAGGACGATCAGACTTTCTCCTTCAAAACATGGAAAAGATATAATTAAAACTCTCCTCTCACAACAAAAACCTAAGAATATAAAAGTACACGTTAAATTATTAGGTTTTGTTACTGATTTTTTAAGCAGTGTTTTGGCTTTGGGAATGATGAGTGATCTGGTGAAGACACTGAGGTAATTCTGCTGTGGGCCATCATTCACTTAGTCAGAGGTGTCCATGCTATTTAGCAATGATCCTACAGCTTTAAAAAGCAAAGTCATTCTACTGGCTACCTCAGCATAAAGGCACATGACCTTGTCTGCTTCCAGGCAGGTACATGCAGGTATTAAATTGCTGTTGACAATAGAGAAGTTTAAAACTTAGCTGAATTTTTTGAAACTTAGCTGAATAATTGCTCTGACTTCAACAAAGTCACCTGCTAAATTTGTCTAACTCTCCAGGGAAGCCAAGAATAAAATGAAGGCCCTACAAAAGCAAAGTTTTCAAAACGACTTCACACACACACACACACACACACACACACACACACACACACAATATTTGGGGCCAAACAGAGTACAATCTGTAAAGTGCTTGGATTTTCTGACACACACATATGTGTATATCATATATGTATATGTATATGTATATATAAATGTAATATAAATATATACCAAAATAGTGCTTATACAATTAAAGGTAGACTTAGGGATCAATAAAATCAGATAATATTTCTTAGAGGGAAAAATAAAGTATTGCTTTAATATCTATGGGTAAAAATAGTAATTTTTGGTCACCTATTAAGTCAGTAAATTCTTCAGCTTTTTCTAGTTTATAACAAATAGACCCAGATCTCAGGGGTTTACAACAAGATACAGTACTTCTTCTGCATATCACATCAGGGTTTAGTTCTGGTGAAGACTTTGGGCTCTTCTCAGCTTGGCACAGCTCCATGTGTGCTTTTATCCTGGGAACCAGGCTAAAGGAGCAGCCCCTGCCTGGGACATGCAGCTCTCTTGATGCAAGGTTGGTACAAAAGAGCCCCAGACAAGCCACACAGTCACATTTAAGTTTCTGCTCAAAAGTGGTAAACAAACATCATGTTCCCTCCTATCCCATTAGCCAAAACAGGTGACATAGCCAAGCGCAAAGCCAATGGATGGGGTAGCAGGATGAAGGTTATATAATTATTTATTCCCAGCTGTGCCCTCCTTTCCTTCATCCTCTTGTGGGAAACCTCAGAAGTGGTAAAGAGAATCTTCCAAGTGGAAAGCTTCTGTTATGGTCTGACCTTGACTTTCCCTCGTGCCCACCACCTCACTACATACCACTCTCTCATCTAGTCACTCAACCACCAAGTGCCTTTGCCTCTTTGGGAACCTCTGTGTACCTTCACCCTGGAGGAGAAGAAAATGCTCTGGTGCTACCCTGAGAAGCTGGTATTGCTATTTTTCTGCCTCCAGTGTCCCAGGCCGGGGCAAAAATGGGAAAAGAAAACTAGGAATCACCATGCCATCTGCCCTTTGTCTGTTCCCATTTTTCTTGCTCTGGGCTGCTGTTTGCCATTCACACTAGAACCCAACCACTCTCCCCTGAGGGTTTTCCAGTGTATCCAGGAGTTTCTAAGATTGGTGAGCCTCCTTTTTCCTTCTGTGGCATCTCTAGAGTTGGGTTTGGGAGAGGGAGCAAGCAGCTGATATAAGTCCACAATTTTGTCAGGCTACTTTGAGCTATATAACCGTTCATTTGTACATCCTAACTATAAATTGATCCATAATGTCAGAAACTTAGCAACCAATTTTGAAGGGCATAGAAGGTGTAAGAATACACCAAAAATGTTCTTTACAACCTGGGTTTTGAGGTTCTAAGGCACCATATGGCATTTTCTCTGTTTTGTAATTGATGTGCTTTAATGTTTTTGCACCGTACACATTTTCAGAAGCCTGCAATTAGTGTTTCTTGAAAAGGATACTTAATTATCCTTTGACATATGAAATGTATTGTGGTAAGTCTCTGATTTTGAAGAGTGCTATATGTGTAAGTACACACATATACTTACATATGTTATTTCTTCCTTCCATTCTTAAAGTATTTGTCAATTATTTATGCCCACTGGGAGTGTTTTCCCCTTTCCACTGCTTTTAATTGTCACACTATCATTACTTTCACTAAGAGTTGATTATCATCAACATTTTATTGAAGTTAAAAAATGTATAATTTCAAAAACAAAACAGTGAATGACCAACTGAAGAATAAGAGCTGAGTAACAAAACGCCTGGTTAAAGAAGGAAAACGAGAACCTATGTTGGAAGGTGGTAGTTAGAATTAAAGTAAGGTTTCAGAACCCAAATGGACCATTTGTGTTTTAGCTGCCATCTTTTTTAAACCCAACTGAAGTGTGGATAAGAGTGAAGGGAACTGAAAAAATCAGCCTGGCTCTGAGCAGATTCTGAGTCCCCCAGAAATCATCTTTGGATATGTTGCCATGGAGCAGGCTGGCTTCCTTTTTTAGCTAAACTCACTCATCTGCTGTGGCATAGACCAGCCTTTGTTTGGATTCTCAGGGATTCTTGTACTGAGTACATTTTTCTATACTAGCATTGTCTGAAAGCATTATAAGACCAAAAATAGGCCACAAAGAGAAAAACCACTTTGGACAGCAGCATTTATCTTGAATTGGACTTCGAGTTCAAAGCTATGGCAGACTTTCCACAAAAAAGTAAAAACCAGGAACCATATTAACATAAATCAACTTAGAAATGTCTGATAATATTAAAGCAAATGCTGCAAAAGGCAAATTGGGCAAAAACTGATCTTTGTTTTTAACAATACTGTCTTGTTCATTTGGGCTGCTATAACAAAGTGCCATAGACTGGTACCATAAGCAACAGAAGTATATTTTCCCAGCTCTGGAGGCTGGAAGTCTAAGATCAAGAGCAGAGAGAAAGAGAGAAATCAAGCTCTTCTGTGTCTCTTATAAGGGCACTAATCCCATTCATGAGGTCTCCACCCTCATGACCTATTTACATTCCAAAGGCCTCACCTCCTAACTTCATCATAATGGGAGTTAAGATTTCAACCTAAGAATTTGGAGTGGGAGTGGCAAACAAATAGTCAGTCAATAGCAAATACCTAATTATTAAAGGTGGCTAATTATTTCTTTGTGCTATCACTGCTTCTACTCTTGACCCTGACAGGATGTTGTTCACATGGTAGCTACAAAAGTGCAATTCAGACATCTCTGATCACTTATAAACTCTTCACTGAACTCCCAATGCTCTCAGAACAAAAATTTGAACTTTTTCCTGTGGCCTGCTTCACTTTCTGATCTCATTTCCTACCTCTTCTTCCAGCCACACTGAACTTCCTCATGTTTTCCTAGCACACCAAGTTTTTCCTGCTTCAGGGCATTTGCACTGGCTATTCTCTTTACCCAGCATTCCATCCTTTTCTGATCTTTTTATGGCTGCCTGTGTCTTGTTATTCTGTTCTCAGCCTACATGTAGCCTTCTCAAAGAAGCCTTCTATGACCACTAAAGTCAAAGTAGCTTTCAGGTTAATTATTTGTACATTACTCTATATTAGTTCTCTCTCTAAAGTAAGTAATTAAACTTTGCTTATTTGTCATCCTTCCTACCAGAATAGATGACAGCAGCACTCTTGTCTCCTTAAAATAGAAACTGTCAATAAATATTTGGCGACTAAAGAACTGTGAAGTCTGTCACTTTGCTAATATTTTTCTCATTCCCACAAAAATTTTATGTGAGAAAAAAGTGGGGAGCCAGTAGGGTTTTAGTTAGATAACCCATGTAGGTGTTACTCTTCCATGGTACAGAGGTATTTGGACGTTTTATCCTAGACACTGATTTTCAAGTAGTGGCAGAATCTTATGCTACTAAAGAGAAGTTCAGAATCCTTAAATATTAATGCTGGGAAGTAATTTAGAACATCCCTCAATAGGGATCTCTTTTTTGCTTTAAAAATGAAGGAAACTGACACCAAGATGTTAAGTAACTTACCCAGTATTACAATTAATTTATAACAAAACAAGGAACAGACATGTATAAGTAAAGCATGATTGCATATTCAGAGGCCTGAGGGGCTTTCAGAAAAGCTTAACAGAGACTACGGGCAATGTGGGCTGGGAGACCTCTCCATGTGCACTAGTAAAAATGAGATAGCATGGCTCACTCCCACCCCTTGGTTGGTCTGGTAATGAAGCCTGAGTCCTTTGTCTAAGGCCAGAAAACTCTTTCTAGAGGAAGGACATTTTTTCTACTGGGGAGGGATTTGTAAGAGTACTATGGTTTCAGAGAGACAGAAACCTTTCCAATAGATGGAGGAGGAGAAGAGGTGTAAAGGGAGAAGAAAAGACAAGGTAGGCATTTCCTGACAGCTATGTAGTATTTTAAACACTTCTATTCTCAAACTACACCCCTCTTTGCCCTGGTAACTGAGGTTCTGCATACAGTGCCCCTCAGCTTGATTACATGTTGGGATCAACTATGGAGCTTAAAAAATACTGACGCCTAGGCTGCACCTGTGATATAATTGGCCTAGGGTGGGTCCTGGCTGTTAGAAAAAAAATACTTGATTAACAGTATACAAGCTGTCTCATCAATGGCATCATTCTATAATAAGACTCACAATCACATTTTGGTGAATTTAATTTTATGTAAATTACAACTAAATAAAGCTTTTTTTGAAAAGAAGAAAATCACACTTTGAAGAAATGAACAATATAAGAGGAAACCAAGATGGGAAACAACTCATTTTAAAAGGACAAATGAATAATTAGCCTAAATAAAGTAGATATAAATGAGAGAAAATGAGTAGAAGGAAAATTTTTAATAAGTTATAATTAGTATTCACATAGTAACTAAAGAAAAGTATGTCAATGGCTAAATGAAACAAGCTCCTGTGAATGAGAACCAAAAGAGAACGAGTTCCTAGATACTATAAATGTGACGGGAAAAAATCCAGTGGATTGGACTCAATAACAGAATGATAGATAAGGCTGAAAACTAAGCTAGTGATCTGAATTTAAAATCAAGTAACTCTCCCAGAAGGGTAAAACAAAATACTTAAAATATGAACAAGGACAAAAAAGTTAAAAGACATGGAGGTTATACTAGGAGGCCCATCGTCTAATCAGAATTTTGGAATCAGGGAACAATGGATGGAAAGAAGTCATAATAATTAAAATACCAGTAATAACAGAAAAAGAACATTTCTTTGAGCTTTAGAAAAAGATGAATCTCCAGGCTGAAAATATCTGACAAGTATTGAGATAGTTAGAAGAAGGCACACAGCCTGAAACAATCTGATAAAATTTCAGAACTGCAAGAATAAAGATTTTTTGTTGTTGTTTTATTATTGTATTTTTTTATTGACATATGAATGGTATGGATTTAGCATGTACAACATGATGTTTTGAAGCATGTACAACACTGTGGAATGACTAAACCTAGCTAATTAACATATGCATTATCTTACATAGTTATTATTTTTGGGTTGAGAACACTTAACATCCACTCTCTTAGCATTATTCAAGAATACAAACAATATTTTGTTAACTATAGTCACCATGTTGTATAATGGATCTCCTGAACTTATTCCTCCTAACTGAAACGTTGTCTCTAATAACCAATATTTCCCCAAATCTTCCCTCACCCACAACCACTCTAGCCCCTGGTAACCACCACTCTACTCTCTACTTATGTGAGATCAACTTTTTTCAGATTTCACATATAAGTGAGATCATGTGATATTTGTCTTTTTATGCTAGTTTATTTCACTTAACATGTCCTCCAAGTTCATCCATACTGTTGCAAATAACAGGATTTCCTTCTTTTTATGTCTGAATTTCATTGTGTATATATACACCACATTTTCTATATCCATTCACTCATTAACAAACACTTAGGTTGATTTCATATCCTGGTTCTTGTGAATAATGTTGCAGTAAACATGGGAGTACAGAAATGTCTTTGACAATACTGTTTTCATTTCCTTTGGATATATACTCAGTAGTGGGATTGCTGGATCATATGGTTCTATTTTTAATGTTTTGAGTAACCTTTATACCATTTTCCATAATGACTGTACTAATTCACATTCCCAACAAGAGTATGCAAGGGTTCTCGTTTCTCCACAACCTGAGCAAAACTTGTTATCATTCATCTTTTTGATAAATGTCCTTCTAATAGGTGTGAAGTTATATCTCATTGTGGTTTTAATTTGAATTTCCCTAATGACTATGGATGTTGAGCACTTTTTCATATACCTGTCATCATTTGTATGTCTTCTTTTGGGAAATATCTATTCAGATCCTTTGCCCGTTTTTTAATCAAATTACTTGTTTTCTGCTATTGAGTTGTTTGAGTTCCTTATATATTTTGGAGATTAATCCCTTATTAGATAGTTTGCAAACATTTTATCCTATTCTGCAGGTTTTGTCTTCATTTTGTTGATTGTTACCTTTGCTGTACAGGAGTTTTTAAATTTGATTTAATTTAATTTTATCTATTTTTGTTTTGGGGTCATATCCAAAAACATTATTGCCCAGGAAAATATCATGTAGCTTTTTCCCTATATTTTCTTTTAGTAGTTTCATAGTTTATAGTTCAAGTCTTTAATTCATTTTGAGTTGATTTTTGTACATGATGAGACATAAGTATCTAATTTTATTTTTCTGTATGCAGATATACAGTTTTCCCAATACCATTTATTGGAGAGACTGCATATTCCCCATGGAGTGTTCTTGGCACCATTGTCAAAAATTAGTTGGTTGTAAACGTGTGGATTTATTTCTGGGCTTTCTATTCTGTTCCATTGGTCTATGTGTCTGTTTTTATGGCAGTACTGTGCTGTTTTGGTCATTATAGCTTTGTAGAATATTTTGAACTCAGGTAGTGTGATACATCCAGCTTTGTTCTTTTTGCTCAAGATTGCTATGGCTCTTGGGGGTTTTTTGTAGTTTCATACAAAGTTTAGTCTATGTATGTGAAGAACATCACATTATGTGATATTTTGACAGGGAATTCATTGCAATTGTAGGTCACTTTGGGTAGTATGGTCATTTTAGCAATATTAATTCTTCCAATTCTTGAACACAAGATAGCTTTCCATTTATTTGTGACTTCAATTTCTTTCATCAGTGTTTTTAAAGTTTTCAGTGCCGAGATAGCTCACATCCTTAGTTAAGTTTATTCTTATATATTTTTTGTAGTTATAAATGGAATTGATTTCTCGATTTATTTTTCAGATAGTTTGCTGTTAGTGTATAGAAATGCTATGGATTTTGTATATTGATTCTGTATTCTGCAACTTTACTAAATTTGTTATTAGTGCTAGTAGTTTTTTGATGGAGTCTTGAGGGATATATATATAATATACATTTTTTATATATTTATATAATTATATATGTATAATTATATTTAATCTTGCCATCTGCAAACAGGGACAATTTAACTTCTTCCTTTCCAATTTGAATGACCTTTATTTCTTTCTCTTTCCTAATTGGTCTGGCTAGAACTTCCAGTATTGTGTTAAATAGAAGTGGTGAGACTGTTCATCCTTGTCTTGTTCCGTATTTTAGAAGAAAAACTCTCAACTCTTTCCTGTTCAATATATGCTACTTGTGGGTTTGTCATATATGGTCTTTATGTGTTGAGGTACAGTCCTAGTTTGTTCAGAATTCTTATCATGAAAGGATGTTGAATTTTATCGAATGCTTTTCCTGCATCTATTATATAATTTTCTGTTCTTCATTCTATTAATGTGATGCATTATATTTGTTGATTTGTATATGTTGAGTCATCCTTGCATCCCTGGGATGTATCCCACTTGATCATAGGATAAAGATATTTTTTACTGTTTCCAGAGTGGGGAGAATAAAGAATGAAGAACAAAAAAAGAAAGGATAAGAGTCAGTCAGATATCATATTTCTCATCAGCACTGTAAATGAGAAGACAGTACAACAATGATTTTGGATTTATGTGAAGAAATTATTTTGAACCTAGACTTCTATATCCATCCAAACTATTATTTATATAAAAGACTAGTTAAGATATGTTCTGACATGCAGACTCCAAAAGTTTACCACTTAACTACTTCACATTAAAAAAAAAAAAAATTCTTAAGGAAGTAGTCTTAACCAAACAAAAGTGAATTTAAGGAAGATTAAAAACAAAATATAAGAAAGAGTGGCTGCTGAATATGACCTGTAAAACATGAAGAAAGTTAAAAATAAATGAATAGAGAATTTATTGAGTCTTTTTTCTGTTAGGTGGTGGGAAGTTTGGGGATATGAGATTACACTTCTCTTGAGTCTAAACATACTATTTATTTCTATAGTAAATAATATTTAAATAGTGACAACACTATAATTCTACATATACCATAAATTTTAGAATCATTCTGTGGATAAAGTAGAGAAGTCCTAATTATAACTTTTGAAGATAATGTAATATAAATCTTGGCACTAAAAGTAATGCAAAAATCAATAACTGGAAAGGATAGTGAAAATGCACTAAATTTTTATTTTGATATAGCAGGGACTACCTAAAATTACTAAATCTAGAAATAGCTGCAAAATACATAATTTAAATAAATCATAGTAAGCACCATAAGTTTAAAAAAGAAACTAAGAAAGAGTGGGGTGAAGTGAAGAATAATTTAACTTTTAAAAAGCCTCATTCTAATGAAAACTAACAGTCTTCCTCAATTGTATGATCATACCATCGTAAACTAAATTTGCACTGTATCTTTTGCTTAGTAATTACAAAACTTTAAATGCAGAAGCTTTGTAAGCCTGTGAAAGTCAATCACTAAAATTATTACTTTTAAGACACTAACCCAAAGCCTAATCCTTGATCATAAGAATCACACAAAGACTGTCAAAATGCTACTCTTCACAGTGAAGGGAGTTGGCTTTGGCAAGAATAGAAAACCAGAGAAGAGTAAATTAGATGGGTCATCAGTTTTCTTTTATGGCAGTCAAAAGCCAAAAACACTTTTCTGACTAATAAGGTAAACTACCTGAAACCAAAGAGATTAAGGAAATAAGAGAGTCATTCTAAAACAAGAAAAAGGAGCCCTTCAAGGGACCTGCTATTGAGATAGAGTATCTAACCTTTCAGGAAATAGAAATGGATAAACAGATTTGTAACTTGGCTCACCTGGTTTGAAGAACAAAGAAAGGTTTCAGAAGTTGTGGTAAAAAGCCATCATTTGTGACATTTAATCCCACAGTGAATAGATCTTAGGAAAGTATATTGCAAAGTGTTTTGGGACTGGCCAGAGACATAGCCTAACTAAGCTTTTTTTCACTTTCTAAAAGAAAGTCAAAAAAAGGAGAAGAAACCTTAGTCTTAAATGCTTACTGAGTTGACAGATAAAGATTTATATTGAATGTATATAATTTCAGATCTGCAAATTATATTTTTCATGCCAACCATGTTACAAATGCATATTTCACTTCCCCTGTCCTAGGATGATTTGGAAACATCTAGATCAGAAAATAAGTCAGTGTGTTAATTTATGAAAATCAATACTACCTATGTAAATATTTAAACTGATTAATTAATGCATTTACTCAGTTTAAAAAAAAAAACAAAGGGTGGATGCCAGTTAGTGTTTTCCAGTAGAAACAGAACATGCAACTGAGATTGGAATAAGCCTCAGTATAGAACCAAAGATTGCCTTAAGAGAGGGGTTGACAGAGTCATTCATCAAACACAGATTGAAGGTCACCAAATATTTTGTGTCAGTTGACTTTTAAATATTAACCAAGATCCAAAATGTCACTCCTCTAAGTACAAATAAAATTGCTACTCCTTTATCTTGCCTGCACTTTTAAATGCTGAATAACCCCACAAGTAAGATTCCTATTAGGCAAGTTAGTGCATTGTGGATTAGAAATCAGTGTCTGGAGTGGGTTACAATGGGACTAAATATATTCTCTATGATTGGTCACTTTATCGTAAAATTATGAAGGGGAAATTATCCAATTGGGCCAGGCGCGGTGGCTCACACCTGTAATCCCAGTACTTTGGGAGGCCAAGGTGGGAGGATTACTTGAGCCCAGGAGTTCAATAACAGCCTGGTCTACATAGTGAGACCTTGTCTCTAAAAAAAAAGAAAAGAAAAACATTTTCAAAAAATTAGCCCAGTTTGGTGGTACATGCCTCTAGTCCTAGCTACTCAGGAGGCTGAGGCAGAAGGATCACCTAGGCACAGAAGGTTGAGGCTGTGGTGAGCCATGATCTTGCCACTGTATTTCAACCTAGGAATAGAGTAAGATATCACCTTAAAAATGAAAGAAATTATCCAATTTTATCCTCAAAGCATTTTTAAGGACTACTGAACCATGTACTCTGTAAGTACACATTTGATTGTGTTCCATAGTGACATAGAATTTTTGTTTGTTTTATGAAGTCGCTAACACTACACATTGGCAATTATGAGTTTCTTTTATACTTGTTATGTCTCATTATTCTGTTGGTATAACCAAAACACTTCTGTTTGCTTCAGTTGATTCATTACACATTTATTGAGGACTTACTTTTTTCCAGAAGCTGGGAATACAAAGATGACTATGAGCTAGCTCCTGCCCTGTAACATTTGAGGGGAGACAGAGGCATAAATCACCAAGGGCAGGGAAGGCGAAGGAAATCCCTCTCTGGGAACAGAGATAGCCTGTATACCCAGCAATCAGCACAAGTCATGGCAAAATATTGAAAGTATAATAAATCCTGGTTGAATAAGTAAAATATCATGAGAATATGTACAAGAAATAGCCACAAGGGAGAGAGACAAGAGGAGCTGAATCTCGAGCTAAGTATTGAAATATGTGTGGCTTGCATGAGAGATGGAGTCAGATGGGTGAGAGGCTCTAACTGAAGAGTAGAATATGTGTAAAGTCCTAAAAAAATGGAATAGACGTGGGTCCAGAGTATTAGGATAGTTGCATTTTCCTGTAAAGTAAGATGTCAGTGGCGAAGCCATGGAAGATGAAATTGGGTAGATAAGACAGAGTCTAGCTTCTTAAAGAGGAGTATCAAGATCAGAATTACATTTAGAAAGATTTGTCTATATGAAAGAGAGATTAGCAACCAGAAAGATTGAAGATTATTTTTTAAAAATCTGGTGAGTGGTGTTGAGGATCTAAACTACAATCTAAACTGCAGCTGAGGGGATGAATTTGAGAATGATTTGGCAAGTAGAAATCAAGGTTTGAGGGTAGGCAAAGGTGACAGGGAGAGAGAACAAGTCATCTTGGATGATCCTTCTGTTCTGATTTTATTGGTTATATGAAAGGGAGTGCTAGTTAGCAGAACACAGTCTGAGGGGAAGGTGATACAGAAAATATTATTTCATAGGTGCCTGAGACATTCAGGAAGATGTGCTTATAAGCAATTAGTGACCTGAGTTGGAAACCCAAGAGCTAGACCCAGGCTGGAGATTCAGAGTTGGTGGTACCCATGTCTGGTGGTAACCAGGGGGAGAATATAGAGTGAATGACCCAAATTTATTATTTCCCAATGTCCACTGCAAGTACATGGTCATTATTTGAAGATGAAATTGATACTACATTCATTGTTGATCATTATTACTGGAACTAGAAAAAAGGATGGGAGGAAAGTAATATGAAGAAAATTTTGGTATTATCAAACTACCATTTTTTTTAGATCTATAATTTTCTATTGAAGGATAGAAACTCATAGAGGAAAAAAAATCAATCAAGAACCAAGTAAATTAAAAGCAAAGTTTTTTGGTTTTGTTAAAGAAAATATATGTTCATATGTCCAAATTAAGAATTGTTCCTAGCACACAATGCTCAGCAAGTATTTCATGATTGGGTACATGTCGAATTCTAAATTGTATTCAGTAAATATGCAGGAAATAAAATAGATTTTAGTTTTATTTTATGAACACTTAGAAGTAAAGAAAAGAGAGGCAGAGAAAATGAGAAAGAGTGACAGACACAAGTACTAGTAAGACAGAACTTTATAAAGGACAAAATAATGGTAATCTACAATGCAACAACCTAAGGGTAACCATTACCAAAATTTCAAAATATCAATCATTTTTTCTGTACATATTTTATATACATCATTATATAAATTAATATGCTGCTTTTTAAATTCTTCATAAATATGTTTTTAAATGACAACATGAAGATACTCATCACTTTCCAGTAATTTACTTACACATTCTCTGTTGTTCGACATTCAGATTTTTGCTTTTTAAAAAACATTAAATACCATCCCATTGAGTATCTTTGTTTATAAGCTTTTGTGTCCATTTCAAATTATTTTCTTGGGATAGATTTCTTAGAATGTATCATACTAAAATGGAAATTTTAGCAAGTGGAATTATCATACTAAAAGTCATGAATATTTTAAGGCTCTTATTGCCAAAATGCTTTTTAGAAAGATGATACCAATTTATACTTCCATCAGCTTTATATGGCAATGCCTAGAGACACTAAGTAATGAAGCATATTATAAGCCTTCATTTGAGTTTATCAGGAAATTGAGAATTGTCAGTAAACTTGTATTTTATTCAATAAATACATTGATCAGTTCAAACTAGTGTAAAGATGGCTTTATTGCAACAATCACAACTATCTCTTTTCTTATTTAACCTTTATGCAAAAGAATGGAACTCAAAGCACAACACATTTTGCACGGTTTTGCTTGGAAATGCTTCTCTGAAAGGAAATAAACAAGACATGCTTCTCTAGCTGATATGGGAGAAGAGGTTTTGTTATTTTGTTTTTAGCACAATTAAGCAGTATTTAGAAATAGTTGTCTAATTTGGAGGGGTTTTATGACATTTAAAAAAAAAACAAGCAAACAGAAAGTGTTCCATTTATTCAAGAGCAAAGCTCTTAGGAGGCAGTAGCCAAGAGCTATATTACTAACTTGATTGTTCCAGAAGGAGTGCAGCTCAGCTCCCATGGCGACAGGTACCATGGAAATAGACACGTTTTGTCAGATATAGATGGTTCTGGGTATGAAGGAAGCAGTTGCAGTGAAATTTCATTGTTTCTGCATTGTAGAGGTTTTACAGAATTCCAAACCTTATTTCAACTCTGTTGATAGGTCCGACCTAGAATTTTTAAGGTTATTTTTAAAAAACAACAAGACACACCTATTAGAACTAAGCTAAAATGACAACAATTGGCAGGGGTCACAGTCATCTTAAGCAGGTCTGTGCAGAAGCTCTAAAAGATTATATGATGCTCCGGAGAACTATGACCTTTGAAGTGTCCGTGGCAATAGGTGACAGGCACAGTATGAATAACTTATATCCATAAATCATCCCCACACTTTACTTGAGCTAAGCAGTTCAGGTTCTCCTCGTTGGTCAGATCAGCATTAATTTTTGCAGTGACAGTGTGAAATGATTAACAGTGTTTACTAACATTAACGCCAGTTTTAAGCCTTGCCTTTTCACTGCTCAGCCCTCCTTAACAAACCTAAAAAGTATATATGACTGGTATTAAAAGCCTGCTCATTCCACAATGGAGGAAATTAGGGAACAGAGAAGAAATAAAGACCAAATGGTCTCAGCTAGAGAGGGATAGAGTTTGGATTGATTTTTAACAGGCTCTCCAAGAATTCTTAGGCATATACAAAGGGGACCCAAAAAATCTGAATTTATTTATTAAAAAATTATGTATTCTTACATATTTAAACTTCAGTCACCTTCAGAGTACTTTCCATTTGATGCAATGCATTTATCGAGATGCTTTTTCCATTGTTGAAAACAGGTTTTGAACTCATCAATTTTTTTTAATGATTCTGCTGTTTTTTGTTTCACCTCTTCCACATCAGCAAAACGTTTCCCTTGGAAGATATTTTTTCATCTGGGTGGGGGAAATCATCACTCAGGGTGAGATCCGGTGAATAGGGGAGGGTGGGGCACTGGGATCATGCCATTTTTGGTCAAAACTTGCTGAACACTCAGCATGGTGTGGACAGGTGCATTGTCATGGTGGAAGAACCAGTCACCTGTTTGCCACAGCAACCTTCTCAAAACTTCCAGATAAAAAGTTTGGTTGACCATTTGAGCTGGAGGAACAAATTCTGAGTGTATTACAAGGGACCCATCCTCCAAAAGATAATTCCAGTTTTTTGGGGGGGATTATATACATTTAAGAAACATGCACACAGGTGCAATTTAGAGTCCCGATTCCCAGCCTTATTTTACGAACATTGATACGGTGGCAAAGATGAAGCCTAAACCTGAAGGGCACATGGGTTACCATTGGTAGCTCAGTTTAATAGCTAATGCAGTTTACCGAGGACTGTATTGTCTAATCTTGAATCACCTCTGCAACTCCTGAAGCTTACAAGGGAAATTCAGAATACTTCTCCAATTCATACGCAAACCACCCTAACAATTACACTAAAACATGATAATACTCAACACAAACAGTCAAGTTAGAGATTACATTGGCCTTTTTCTCTCAAGTTCCTACCTGTTTCCAGTCTTTTCCAAATACTGTCATCCTTCATAATCAGTCCAACCTCCCACTTTCCAGAAGCCAACAGGATTCAGATGCTAGCCTGTGCTTTTTGAAATCACTATTGAACTCAACAACTATATCGAATTAGATACTAAGACCTTGCACCTATGTCTGTGGTTCTTAAACTTATATGTGCGGAAGAATTACCTGAAAAGTCTGTTAAAAATGCAAATTCTCAAGTCCCCATTCAGACTCAGTAAGCCTGGTGTGAGGCTCAGGAATCTTCATTTTTAACAAGCTCCACTGGATCACACTCTGAGAAGCCTGTTAGCGTCTCTTCCACACCTGGGGTCCTAAGCATGACGGAAATAGTGGGACCTGAGGAGGAGGCAGTAGTGAGAGGGGAGGCCTGTGCCTCTTGCGACTGGGAGCGCAGCAAGGAGCTTTGTGCTCTTGAGCTGCCAACACGTGCTGTGGCCCACACTGGACCTCTCTGTGGGAAAAGCAACCAGCCTTCAGTAGTCACAAAGGATGAGGCACACGGAGGAAGAACAGGGACACAGTGATCTGCAGTCTACATCAACTGGCCCCGGAATCAGTAAGAGTTTTCTATAGTTACCTAAACGTTTAAATCCATTTTCTCCTCTCAGATAGTGGAAACCAGAACATATATCAAAGACCAATCTCCAGCCCTTAGGAGAAATGAAAAGTTTTGTAACCCGTTGATGGCTTCTTGTTTGCTGTTAGGAAGACCGGGAGCTAAAATAATTGACCTGGACTACTTCGGCATTAGCATTTAATCCTTAAATAAAACTGTGGAGAAAAGACCCCTTTTCATATGCTCCCACCACTGCTGCCTAAGATTTGGCAACCTTCCGAATTCTCCCAGAGCCCAAAGCAAGACTTGTCCCCTGGGCTTGCTTTCCAAGGCTTATACATGCCTTTGTTCCCTTCTTGGCAATTCAAGCGAAGCTCTTCATCTCAGGCCGCAGCATGGCAGTCATTGTTGTAAATAGCTTTGACTAATTTATTTTTCTAAAATGCTTAGAATAGCATTTAGATGCCAAGATGCTGGGAGTGGGAAAAGAATGTTATTTTTGTCAGAAATACTATTTTAGGGGATTGTTCTAACATTAAAAGACAGAAATGGGCCATATGGTTTGCTAGGAAATTTCCTTGCACGGCTAAAATCCATGTTACTGCCTTTCATGAGTGGAGGAGTTAGTCACTTTTCCACTTTCTTCTAAATGAGGTCATGATTCCTGAGTTCCCACCATCTCTGAAAGCTACAAGGTTGGGTAAGTGGGGCCAAGTGTTTTGAACCAATTCAAGAGAAAGCCAGTGTAGGCTTTGTTTTTCCATTTACCTGCAGAAGCCAGATCCGTGTCTTCTTTGGCAGAGTAATTACACCTGTTCCTCCTCAGGGCCAGAATTTTTGGTTTTTTTGTTTGTTTTAGTGATCAAAATCTCTAGTATTTAGTCTTTCTGTTTTGTTTAGTTTCCTTTTTCATCATACCCTATCCACTTAATGCAGAATTTGATTCTTTGAGCTACATTTCAAGTCATAAATCTCTCCTCATGGCTCCTAGAAAAATAAGGGGGCTTTTCTTATGTCTTTTTTTTTTTTAAGTTGGCGTCTCTGTCACCCAGACTGGAGTGCAGTGGCATGATCACAGCTCACTGTGGCCTTGATCTCCTGGGTTCAGGTGATATTTCTGCCTCAGCCTCCTGAGTAGCTGGGATTACAGGCTCGTGCCACCATGCCTGGCTAATTCTTTTTATTTTTTGTGGAAACAGAGTCTTGCTATGTTGTCCAGGCTGGGCTTGAACTCCTGGGTTTAAGAAATCCTCGTGCCTTGGCTTTCCAAAGGGCTGGGATTATAGGCATGAACCACAGTGCCTGGCCTCTTGTATCTTTATCCCCAGAGTATAGCCAGTTTCCTCATGGACCAGAGCAATGGGGTTCCAGCATCACTGGAAAAAGATGTTCTGAATAACTGACAGTGAAAACCAAATGGAGAGAGCCTCTGCCTGTTTGAGGCTCAAAATCAGAAAAATTAGACTGATGTTGCTTTTTAAATTTCAAGATATAACAACTTGGAATGTATCAACATAGATTTTGGCACCTATGTGTATAGAAGGATTCAAAGACTGGGATTCTGGAGAAGGATCAGAAAGCACATCAGTAGGAGGAAAGAGCAAGACCCAGACCCTGAGGTGGGAGGAAGCCAACTCCCCTCATTCAGGAAGTGCAGACTGGGGCACCCCATAGAGAGCAGTGGAGTAGGGTGCACGTGTAGACTTGGGATGAGCTCTGCTTTCCTAAGTAGGGTATGATGACTATAATCAATCTGTTCCCATCACCTAAATTTATAATGCCTTCCCAAAACACCTCTTTTGGCTGCCGTCATACCTCTTGGAGAACAGGCATATCCGAGCCTCAATCACTTTTCAGTGCTGTTGGTTGTTATTCCTCATGTTTCATGGATTTAAGAACTAGGAGTTCACTATTTTTGCAGTGCTTAAGAATGACCTGAGAAACCTGTTAAAATGCAAATTCTAGGACTTTATTTTCAGCAATTCTGATTGGTTAATCAGGGTTAAAACCAAAAATTCCCATGTTTAAGGAGTAGGCCAAGTGGTTTCAAAGCTGATAGGTCGACAGAGCCACACTGCTCTACACTGTTTGCTGCTTTTAACCTCCACCTTTGATACTGTCCTGCCTCCTCTTTAAATTTCTCCCAGCACACACCATGTTTGTGCATGTGCCCCATGCCCTCGGAAGTCTTTTTCAGTCATCAATTAGGCAGGCATCACTTAAGCTTTGGCTTCTCTCTTGGGCTTCTGCAGAATCTCATTAATTATCTCTCAGGCCATAAAACTACAGACAATGAATTGAACCTGTTCTCTAATTGCTGCCACTGCAGTTACAAATGATAATGATGATATTCTCAAGGTCACTTATATATCGCAGAAGATAAACAGTAGCATTTGCTATGGACTAGCACCTTCTAGGGATCTGGTACACAGAGGACACTGACTCATTAATTTTTGCAGTCTCTGTGCAAAAATTAGCTAAAATTGTTTTCCACTTCCAGCTGAAGACAATTGGTCATAAGTACAACTTCCAACATTAATTTTTTTTCCATTAACCTTGATGTAAAGGTCCATTTATTCACTACCCGCCATATGTCAATCACTATGCTAGGTGCTAATGATATAATGAAGAACCTGCCCTCATGAACCTGCCCTCTGGTCTAGTTAGGAGACAAAGAAGAAAACAAAGAGTAATTAAAGCAAAGAGAATAATTAAAGCATTAATGGTGGCACCTAATCCCAGCACTGAATGGGATGGGGGTTTAGGGCAATATAAGGTAGATGTCTTGGAGGACTGAATGTTGAGTAGGACCATAGGTCTGAATGGGGGCTTACTATGTTGACCCTAAATCGTGCCTATGATGGTTGGTTGCATTTAAAATACAATTCCAGCCATCATCAGAATGTATTTTCTTCTGATTTGTATCTTAATTATAAAAGTTGAGTAAAAAATAGATACTAAAAATAATCTGGTTAACTGAGGACACTGGGTATTGGAATTGGACCCCTCTGAGTTTAAATCCAAGCCTCACCACTTGTGCATGCTGTGACTTCAGACAAGTTGCTTAACCTCTCCAAATTTTAGGCTCCTCATCTAAAGCAGAATTAACAATCCCTAAATTGCAAGATTGTCATGAGAATTAAATGAAAGAACATGTGAGAAGCATCTAGTCCAGTACCTAAAACATAAATGCTCAATAAATTATAGTGCCCCCAACTCCTGTAGGTCTCAAATAATTAATTTTTTTTTTTTTACTTTAATTAGTCTCTTGACCCCCAAATTAGCACTCTGGCTTCTCTCTCCAAACTCCCCATCCTAAAAGACTTTCCATGTGTTGCTCCATCTCCTCCTTCCTCTCTTTCCTGCCCCTAACCCCATATGCACATACCCTTTGTGTGGCTTAGTTTACTCATCCGTCCGAGACTTAGTTTAGACACCACTTCCTCCAGGAAACCCTCCCTGACCTTCTTCACCATATCTTGGTTAGCCACCACTCTCCATGCACCATAACTCACTGAGTTCTCTCTGTAATGCCGCCTCTCACACCACATGATATTGTGTGTGTATGTGCCCATATGCACACCCGACAGGCTCTGTGGTCTTCATGTGTGACTTGTCCACCCTTTTATGTCCAGCACCTAAAAGAGAACCTGGCCCCATGATAAAGTTTTTTCTATTTTCTTTTTTTTAGAGGTAGGTTCTCACTCTGTTGCCCAAGCTGGAACACATAATGGCATGATCACAGCTCACCATAGCCTCAACTTCCTGGGCTCAAGCAATCACCCCCATCTCCGTCTCCCAAGTAATGGAACTACAGGCATGTGCCCCAACACCCGGCTAAGTTTTTTGTTTTTCTTTTGTAGAAATAAGGTCTCGCTTTGTTGCCCAGGCAGGTCTCAAACTCCTGGCCTCAGGCACATTCCTGCCTCAGCCTCCCAATGTGCTGGGATTACTCATGCTCAGCCCATGATAAGTTTTTAACAAGCATTTTTGAATGAATGAACAATTGAATGAGGATATCAATTTCTCCCTAATTTTAGGTGAGGATTATATTTAATGTGTATACACTAGCCCCATTGTTATCTTTTACAGATCACTTGTCTTTTCACTCTGTGTGATTTACAATTTTTCAGGTGCTTATTTACCTCACTTTGCTGCTGCTTCTCTTATTTACATCTTTCCGTTCAGATATTTATGTCCAGTTTTTTCCTTTTTACAGTATGAAGCTCTGAACTCTTGTATGTTGAATATCACACAAGCACACACATGGCCTTTATGTTTGTTTTTTCTTTGAATGCCATTTGTCAGATCATCCCTTTGGTAGTAATCCCCCTGGCTTTATTTAGATAAAGTCAGTTTAAAGCATTGATAGAAGCTGGCAATTTTTAACTGTCTTTAAAGTGTCTCTTCATCTCTCCAACTCTATATTCCTTAATCTGTACTGGAAACTAAATATTTCAAAGAAACTGTGATATCACCTGCATTGCAATTGCTTCTTCACCTTTCTGCTCCCCAGTTGTTTCTGGATATTATTCCTGTGTTTCTCCAATACCTAACACATGCCTGGAGCACTGAACACTCAATTTCTGGTTGTTAAATTAAAATTTGAAGAAGTTCCTAGTACAAATATGTTTTCCCATCACTGGGAAAAGTCCAATATTGGCAGTTGTCTGGCCAGGTTAGCTGACATGGCCAATAAGGCTGTAATGCAGGTAGAGCTTTGTTTTTAAAATATCTGGCCATTTCTATTTACCTTTTTGTATACTTTCAATACACGTAGAAAATATGGCTGCTGAAGACACAGATAGGGGAAGATTGGAGAGGTATAGATGTGGTTGTAAAAGGGCTGCGTGAGAGATTTTTGGGGTGTTAGAGCTGTTCAGTATCTTATTGTGGTGGTGGATACAGGAACCTACACAGGTGATAAAATTGTAGAAACTTAATAGACACACACACACACACATGCATGTACATGCACATGAATATAATAATAAAACTAAGGATACCTGAGTAAGATTGGGAGATTGAATCAATGTTTGTACCCTAGTTACGATACATACTATATTACAGTTTTGCAAAATGTTACTATTGGCAGAAACTACACTAAGTTTATGAGGGATCTCTTTGTATTATTTCTCGGAACTACAGTGAATCTAAATATCCCAATAAAAGTTTTAATTTAAATAATGAAAGTTTAAAAAAAGAAACAAACAGGTAGTCAATGCCATAAAAAAAAAGGGACAAGTTAAATGTACTATGACTAATGTTATTGTAGTTCCTCTGATTTTATATTAAGTTTGACTTTAAGCTTCTGGTTGAGTGAAAGAGTCAAGGCAGACAATTTATTTGAGAAAGGCAACACCTTCCTCAATGTTCACGTGGAAAGTAATTTGCCACACGGTATGTCCTTTATGTAGATTATTATTAAACTAAAAGCACCGTAGTACATTCCCAATAGCAAGTCATGGAACCAACCCATCAAGGTTGACTGGATAAAGAAAATGTGGTACATATACATCATAGAATACTATGTAGCCATAAACAACTAACAAAATCATGTCCTTAGCAGGAGCTGGAGAACATCCTAAATGAACTAACTCAGAAACAGAAAACCAAACACTGCATGTTCTCACTTGTATGAGGGAGCAACGTGGACATAAAGATGGAAATAATAGACACTTGGTACACTAAAATGGGAGAGGCAGGGAAGGGAACGAGGGATCAGAAGCTACTTATCAGGTACAATGTTCACTATTTGGGAATGAGGACACCTGAAGCTCAATCCCCACCAGCACACAATATGCCCATGTAGCAACCAGTATGCCCATGTAACAAACATGTATTTGTATCTCTGAATCTAAAAATTTTTTTTAAAGTTTAAATTTGTAAAAAGCACCATAGTAAAAAAGATAATAATTCTCCTTGGGATAAAACAATGTTTTATAGTAACAGCCTTTGAGATCCCACACTGGCTTTGTTTAAGCTAAGGCAACTTAGAACTTTATCTGCCGCTATGGAATGACTTTTTAGGTTGGGATGCACTCATTTCATCCTCTGCTGACTGGACACCAGCTGCTATTTACTGAATGCCATAAGTGCTGGCCTGTTTACATATGTGTGGCGATGATAATGAACCTGAGCTCAGAGAAGTCGAACAGAGACAGAGAAGACCAGTAAGTGGCAGAGGCAGAACTCTTTTCCCTGCCTGTTGTTGCAGCTTAACCGGACTAGATTCACATCCCAAAGTGCAGAGAGAAAGCGAGGCTTGTTTTAGAGACTTCCAGCATCTGTGCTTCCAACTAATCACACCCTAATCACTATGGCATTAGATTGCATAGTGACCATTTGCAGAAAGAGAAAAGCAGGAACTAAATGTCAGAAATACAATATCAGACTTTCTTGGTTTCACTTTATGGGCAGTAGCCAGTGACTAAGCTAAACAAAACATTACACATGCAGTATCCTTTTTTTACATTGAATTTTGAACCCAAGTCCAACTCCATAGAGTGGATGCACTAGAGGCTTAGAGGTATTTCCAATCTTGGCACTGGCCTTTTTAGGTTTAGAGACTTTAGGCTCTTTGTTTGCCCAGGCCCTGGTTTTCTGGTACAGACAATGGGTGGTTGTTAGCAAATGTTACCAGGCAGTGAAGTATCCTGGGTCACAGCTGGAGCTCCAAAATCAGGCAAACCTGAGTCTGAAACCTGACTCTGCTACGGAGGGGCTTTGTGAGTATAGTCAAGTTACCCAGTCTGAGCTTCATTACCCTCCTCAGTAAAATGAGAGAGTATTAACAGTCCTTCCTTATAAATCTGTTGTGAAGTTTAAATGAAATATTCCATGTAAAACACTTAGCCCAGGTCTACCACTTGGTATGTGTTAACAAATGTTTGCTATTATTGGTATTACTCTTATTCTTTTTTAGCATGGATTGTTTTTCTCTGCTCTTTGATTTATGTCTGAGTTACAAATAATCTTCATTGTATGTTACCCGACAGTTGAAAAAGGAGGAATGAGAAGGACTTTTTAAAAAAAAACTCTTAATGGTGGGTCCTTAATGGAGGTTAGAAATAGGATATAAGAATCTGCTTCCACAAATTTGGTAAAATTATAATAAAAAGGATGTTCAAAGAGGGAAGACGTTGACTGTTGACATTTTCTCCTTTTTTTTTCACAAGTGTGACATTTTTGTATGTGTCTTTGCCAGACAAACATCTTTTAAAAACCTCAAATAAAACCCTCTTTCCTCTCCATGTACACTTCCATATGTACACACAGACTGGGTCAGTGTATACACTAAGTAGTGTCCACCACTTAGTGATGGGATGGAGTGACAGATGCTTATGGTGGCATCATTGCAGGCAATGCTGTATACTATGTGTGGTAGGTTGAATTAGAAAGTTCTTAAAGAAAAATCATATATGCATACCTTTCCCAATTTGCTTATTTTTAATGGGAATTGCTTAAGAAAACTTGGCTAATAACCATATTGATATTATAGAAGAATTCCAAGGAAATCAGTTATTGATTAAACACTTTCTGAAATGGCTCAAAATATATATGCAAAAATATACTAGACATTATGACAATTGGATGCCATTTACCTTCTTTGAACATTGTAAATGAATGCTAATTTAGCCTATACCAGCACTTTTTTTTTCTTTTTACATGTTTCTATTTTATGTATTCTTCAAGTAACACATTTTAGGGGCTGAAGATGGAGTCCTTGCTCAGAGAGTCCATTTCAGGTTTTCCCTACAATAATTTCCATTTTCTACTTTCTTTTCATCTTCAAGCAAATGAACAGGCTGAAAAACTGCTCTATCCTTTGGAGGGACTGAAACATGTAGTTGAAGAAGGTTGGTCAAAAACATGTGCCAGAGTTCTTTCCACCTCAAGTTGAACATCAGATGTGAGTTTTGCTGAACACCTTTAGTTAGCTGTCTCTAATCTTAAAGACTGTTTAAAACCATCTTCATCTATAATTAGATTAAAGGAAAAAATAAGAATATATTTGGAGAAGAACTCTATCTTTATTTTATACCACAAAAGTAAATCTACGCTAAGAACACGGAAGCTGAATCAAGAAGCGACTCTAACTCTATCATTGAGATCAGCAGACTTATGGAGCAGACTCATCTACATTAGTTTTTAGACCAAGACTTGCTATAACTTTTATTATGAAAGAATAAATACTTTTCTGACCCTGAAACTTCTAGACTCACTGTACATAAATACCATCCTATACATTTTTTAAAAGGTAGCTAAATGATTGTTAAGTAAGGGTGGGAGATGTTCATATTCTAGGAAGCATATTGATTCCATTTTAGTGTTTTCATTCTGTTTGTTTTGAGTTTCTGTGGGTGTATGCTACATAATTTTAGAGTGGTTTGTCCTAGAGCATTTTCCCCACAATAACCCACTATTCTTGTTCTTTGTCTGCTTATTTTTTTATTAACACAAAGGCCCCCCTCTGAAATTTCAAACCTTAAATAGTGAGACTCTGGTTTTGTGGATTCAGGTTGCCTCTTGCTGAAAAGAAATTTTAGTGCTGCCTCAGCAGCTTCCTAGCCTTTCAGATTAGTTTTTGTTTTTGTTTTTTAAATTTTCCTTTTAGATGTGTTAGATGTGGTTTGCAGAATTGCAACTGTTTGCAAGATTTGCTGCTGTGCTATAAATGTTTGATGAGATCATTATCTTAAATCTGGTTTGTGGTCCATGTTCATTAATGCACATTCAGCAAAGGAAAGTTTTCTGGGGGGTGACTTTATACTCATGAGACACTACTGCACAATTATTAGTATCTCCCCTCTATAATGATTAATTGATAATATTTCTCTCACTTGATGTGTAAGGCAAGTTTCTGTAACAGCAACTCATTTATTATTCTATTTGTCATTGCATCCTGTCAAAGTGATCAATGATGACCTTCAAAGAAAATGGCTGAAAATGTCTAACTCATTCATGAGCAGAAAATGGAGACAGAAGGTATTGTTGCTCTTCATTGAAACCAGGAGTCTGTGTACTGAAGAAGGGACCAGGGAAAATGTACAAAAGTGCTACTGAACCACAGTTAATGAGCTGATCAGTAGGAATACTTGGCTGCAAGTGACATAAAATCCATGCAACATCAGTGTGAACCATAAAGTTGTTCAATGTGTATTTAATAAGAAATTTAGAGGTAGGAGAGTCAAGAGACTTCATGGCTTTCTCTTCATGATTGCAAGGTGACTGCAACATTCCAAGCATCATGTCTTTAAACAAAGCTGAGAGCAGCCAGGGTGACAAAGGAGTTCCCCTTGCATTACATCAGAAAAAAAAAATCTTTCCCAGAACCCCCCAGAATACTTTATTTCACATTGGCTAAAGCCTAACTGTATTGCCACTTCTATCTGTACAGTATTTTGGAAAAGCTACTATATATTTTTTTTCTATAATTCTATACTGGGGAAGAGAATATGGGAGAAGAGGATTTGAAATGACTGTCATCTGCCTTAGTGGACAAACCACATTTTAGGGCATTAATTACTCCTTTAAAAAAGTATCAGTTACTTTTATTTCTGTTCTCATTTTAAATAATTATACCCATTCATATCAAAGAAAGAAGAAAAAGAATTGTACACCATGACCAAACTAGGACTTCCAATACTATGTTGAGTAAGTATAGTGAAAACAGTCACCCTTGCTTTATTCTTGATCTTAGAGGCAAAGATTCAGGAAAACATTTATTCTTACCATTAAAAATTGTGTCAGCTGTAGGATTTTCTATATACTTTTTAATTTTAAAGACGTGGGGTACAATTCAGGCTTAGGTATACAAATGTTCATTATGCAGGTTGATGAGGTGTGCCCCCCACTCCCCTGGTAGTTTCCCACTACTGCCAATCCCGCCTCCCCTTCTCTGGCAGTTTCCCACTACTGCCAATCCCTTTCTTATAGTATTATGATAATTGTCCAAGGTCCGCCTTTGAATGAGAACATGTGGTACTCCGTTCTTTGTTTCTGTCTATCTAATCTTTTATGGCATGGGCACTTGGGTTTTGATCAGGAATTGGTTGCCAGTTCCAATTTCTTTAAGGGTTTCTCCTGCATTCTCTGAGGTATTACATTTAGGCCTTTGATCCATTTAGAGTTGATTTTTGTGTAGGGTGATAGATAGGGGTCTTGTTTTAATCTTCTGCATATGGTCAGCCAGTTTTCCCAGCACCATTTACTGAATAGGTTCTTGTCTCCCAGTGGTTATTGGTGGAAGCTTTTTCAAAGATGAGTTGGTTGAGAAATTTAGGTCTTGCTTTCGGAATCTCTATCCTATTCCATTGGTCTATAAGCCTTTTCTTGTACCAATACCAGAATGTTTTGATTATTGTAGCCTTATAATAAAGTTTAAAGTCTGGGAGTGTGATACTTCCCACTTTGGTTTCTTTTTTCTTTTCTTTTTTTAATTTCTTTTATTTTTTTGGCTGAGGATTGTTTTGGCTGTTTGTGGTCATTCATGTTTCCATATAATTCCTATATTGTCGTTTCCAGGTCTGAGAAGAATGCTGCTGGTAATTTAATGGGTATTGTGTTAATTCTGTAGATTGCCTTGGGTAGGATGGACATCTTAACAATGTTGATTCTTCCAATCCGTGAGCATGGAATATTTTTCCATTTGTGTTATCTTTGATTTCTTTGAACAGGGTTTTGTAGTTTTTGTTGTAAAGATTTCACTTCTCTGGTTAGGAAGATGCCAAGGTATTTCATTTTGTTGTGGCTGTTGTAAATGGGATTCTGTTTTTTATTTGAGTTTCTGTTTGTTTATTGTTGGTGTATAAGAATGTGACTGTCTTTTGCACATTTATTTTATACCCTGCGACTTTACCAAAGTCCCTATCAGTACAAGGAAGGTTTTCGAGGTGTAGAATCATGTCATCCACAAACAGGGATAACTTCTTGTTTTCCTATTTGGATACCCCTGATTGTCTTCTCTTGTCTGATTACTCTAGCAGGGACTTCCAATACTATGTTGAAAAGGAGGGGTGAGAGTGGGCATCCTTGTCTTGTTCTATTTTTCAGGGGGAAAGGGTTCCAATTTCTATTTAGCAGTATGTTGGCTGTGGGTTTCTTGTAGATGGCTCTTACTATTTTGTGGTATGTTCCATCTATGCCTAGAAGTTCAAAGGTTTTTATCAAGAAGGGATGCTGGATTTTATCAAAAAATTTTTCTGTGTCTAATAATATAATCTTGTGGTTTTTGTTTTTACATCTGTTGATGTATTTAATTACATTTATGGTGTTGCAGATGTTAAACCAGCCCTGCATTCCGGGGATGAAGCCTACTTGGTCATGGTGAATGATTTTTGAGATGTGATGTTGGACCAGATTTGTAGACTCTTGTTGAAAATTTTAGCATATATGTTCATCAAGGATATTGGCCTGTAGTTCTCTTTCTTTGTTATATTTTTACCCGGTTTGAGTAACAATGTGATGTTAGTTTTATAAAGTGATTTGGGGAGAGTTTCATCTTTCTCCATTGCCTGGAGTACTTTCAATAGGATTTGTATCCGCTCATTCTTGTATGATTTATAGAATTCTGCTGGAAAGCCATCTGGTCCAGGGCTATTTTTTTTTTTTTT
>CAUYQG010112855.1:0-19262 GCA_963574415.1 Tarsius wallacei | reverse complement strand
AATCATTAAAAATTTACTTCTAATGAGGTTTAGAGAGGACCAAAGGCAACAGCAGACAGAAGGTAGACATAAATGTGTTGCTGAAATAAGAAAATCATTTTAGCCTGAACGAGGCATATTTGTACACCTAACCCTTAACTGGACCCCACAATATCATAATAAAAATGCTGATTATTAAAAAAAAAAAAAATTTTGTAATGAAAATCTGAAGTCAAAAATTCTCTCAACCCTTGTTTTCCTAAAAGAGTACTTATGTTACCCTCAAACTAAAGAATATTTTTTGAAGGGCTAGCAATTCTATATTGATCAATGCATCTTTTAATGCTTTAAAGATATTCCATTGTCTTCTAGATTGGATAATGCTGTGGTTTTTTTTTTAATGTGATAGTTCTCATGTTTGTTCCCTGTGTGGAATGCACTATTATTTGCCTGCCTATAAAATTTTTACTTTTCACTAATTTTCAACAATTTGTCTTGGTGCTAGTCTCTTCTGCCTTATCTTGTTTGAAGTTGTTTTATATGAAGTCTATGAAATATGGAAAAATTATAGCTATCATTTCTTCAATTTATTTTTCCTAAAACCTCTTTTTACTTCTATTCTGAAGTTAATTTCCATAATTATAGCTTAACATTAGAATATAGGTCACTGAGACTGTTCATTTTTATTTTTTTTCACATTGTGCTTCATTTTGGGACACTTCTGAAGTTATATCTTCAAGTTCACTGATTTTTTTTCCCTTATGTATTCTTTAATCTGTTGTCACACTCATTCACCAATATTTTTAATTAGATATTGAAATTTGTCAGGCACGATGGCTCAGTCTGTAATCCCAGCACTTTGGGAGACTGAGGGGAGAGGACTGCCTGAGTCTGGAGGTTCAAGACCAGCCTGGGCAAATTGGTGAGACCTTGTCTCTACAATAAAATCACAAAAACTGGTTGGGCATGGTGGTGTGCACCTGTAGTTCCAGCAACTTGAAAGGCTGAGGCGGAAGGATGTTGTGAGCCCAGCAGGTCAAGACTGTGATGGCCGTGAGCATGCCACTGCACTCCAGCCTGGGCGACAAGAGACTCCAACTCAAAAAAAAAAAAAAAAGATATTGAATTATAATTTTTAAAAGTTCCATTTAATTCTTTTAAAATATTTTTATTTCTTTTTTCATTATGCTCATGCTTTCTATTACATTAAATTCTTGAATAAGTAGAGAATATTTATAATGTCTGCTTAAACATCTTTGTTTGTCAATCCCATTTTAGTTGTTTATTTGTCTGTTTCTATTGACTCTTGTTTTCCTTCTTAGGATCACATTTTCCTGCTTCTTTTTATGTGTAGTAAGTATTTTTATTTGAACCTCTAACATTGTATATTTCATGATGTTGAGTGCTAGATTCTTTTATAGTCTCATTAAGAGTTTTTCAGTTTGTTATGAAAGCAGTTAAATTGCTTGAAGATTAGTTTGATTCTTTTGAGACTTCCTTTTAAGTATTTATAGGTTGGGTCTAGACAGTCGTATGTTGGTAAATATTTAACAACTGGCTCTCAAATAAATAAATAAATAAATAAATAAACAATATGTAAATATCATATGTGATGCATAGCCCACATTTTTCAAATAACTATAAATATACAATATTGTTTATTTTGCATTCTATAAAGCCAATTGATTTTCACCAAATATTTTTGTCAATTTTTGTCAAACTTTATCTGTAATTTTTTTAAAATATCAATTGCTGAAAAATTAGTATAGTCTCAACATATTTGTTGATATTTTTCTTTACATTAATGAGTAAGAAGAAAGTGAAACAATAGACATGTGTCAGAACTTCACTCATTTGCATTGATTTAAGTGACTCACTTGAACTGAACAATGTTTATCAAATTCTGGAAGACTATTTCTTCAGTATTCATACTAGTCACATTATATCAACTATACATTATATTAACTATTTTTAAGTTTAATATTAATTATGAACATTTTCTTCATTGCATTACTAATTTTAGATGATCATCAAAACAGTAAATCAAGTCCTAATGTTTTCAGTTTTCCATAAAATAAATATTCCTGCCATGGCAGTTTTCAAGCTTCCAACATGACATTACTGAAGGTAGAGTTGCAAAGAGATGTGTAGTAGCATACCATTTTATAGTATCTCCATCATATAGAAACAATAGGTATAAACAATGTCAAGAGCATCGATAACAGAAAAATGTATTAAGGTAATTAAAAGGTAATGACATTTTTAGCATTTATTTTTACCTTAATATAGTCGATTTAAGTATAATTTGTTTAATTTAATTTAATTTTTGTTTTTTTAGGAAGCAGGACTTATTGAGAGGAAAGAAAAGCTCCCACAGTGGGAGGGGACCTGAAGGGGTTGCCCAATTTAATTTTTAATGATGGTAAGATTTATCAACCAACTTGAACAATTCTTGAAGATTTTGACAATTTTCTGTCATGAGTCACAACCTTGGGTCTAGAGTAGCTGTATTAGTTACCTATTCTTGTTGTAATAAATTATCAATTTTAGTGGCCTAGAAAACAGAACATTAATTTTACTCTGGAATTCCAGAGGGCAGAGCTCTGAAATGGGTTTTAATAGCCTAAAATAAAGGTGTAGACAGGCCCGTGATCCTTTTGGAGGCTTCAGGGGAAAATCTGTTGCCTTGTCTTTTCTTAGATATAGAGGACATTTTTGTTGTTAGTTTGTGACCCTGTTTAAAGACAGTAGCATCACATCTTCAAATTTTTTTCTGATCAAACTCGAATGCATCTCTCTTTCACTCAAAGAATCTTTGTGATTATATTAAGTTTCCATGGCTAATCCTAGATGAGCTCCCCATTTTAGGACTTAATCATACCTACAAAGTTTCCTTTTGCCTTGAAAGGTAACATATTTTCAAATTCCAGACATTAAGATATGGGCACTTTTGGAGGTAGTGTTCTACTTGCCACAGAAGCCTTTGCTATTAATGTGTTTAACGCTAATTTTTTTGCCCGAATCCCCTGATAACTCTCCACACAGACATATGAAATTTTTTCAGCCCTGGGTGAGCTTTAACAATATCTCTGCTTATTGTTCGCTAGTAATATTTCCTTTTCCACAAGTTATTTTTTGTCTGGCCTCATGGAGTTTTATATAATTCATGTGCCGATTAGTATTCAGCCAAAGATTCAAGGAAATTGCAAGCAGTTCTTAGAATTTTTTTCTTAGCAGTGACCTCTTCTATCTAGTACTATTGCTGTGATAGATTAGCTATTTCCATATTCCTAAATACCCATCTAACTCCTCACTCACTGGGACTTTCTCGTACTGTTTGGGATCCTGTTCCCTGTGCCCCATTCTGGAAATTGGCTTCAGACAGAAAGCTGGGGCCATGGTAGAGTTAACCTCATTTGTTTACCTTCTCTCTGAAATCACAGGCCCACTCTGCTTATAAACCAATGTCTAAAAAGAGTTACTTCATATATTTTGTCTAGCTTTTTGTTTACTATAGGAAGTTAAATTTGGACCATGTCACTCTCTCAAGTGAAAAAACAGAAGTTATAAACTTTTAGTTGAAATTTTATATTTTAATTTAAAGAACATTACTAATAGATTATAAATAGAAACTATAATTTCTAAACCACTAGGAAAAATGAAATAGAAAGAAATAACAGAAAATTAAAACATGAAAGATGCAACACAATTTAATCAGAACATGCAAACAAAAAAATAATTAGACAAAATAACAATTATAATAAATGTGGACTGAACAGATTGAATTATCTGGGTGATGACAGAGATGCTTAGATTGGGTTTAAAACTACAATGCCTACTCTTTAAAAGATATAATAGATAAAATTAAAATATTAATAAGATAGTTTGAAAATAAATGGTAAGATCTGATTGCAACAGAGAAAATATAATCTCATGTTGTTTAAAATTAACATTGACTTGAACAAAAATCAAGTGGAACAGAATTAATATTATTGGAGAAGATGAAAAGTAAATAAAGCACAGTTTTCATGATACAATACACAAGACTCTTAGCTCTAAAAATATAAAGAAAAAAAATTCAGAAAGAATAGCAATTACAAAAGAATAGCAAACATACCCACTATCACAATAAATGTAAATGAATAAAGCTCAAAATATATCTGGTTAGCATTAACAAAAACCTATGTATATAATACCCACTTTTAAAAGATGCCACAGTAATTAGAGGTGTATGAAAAGAATATTGGTAAGGATATCAATTAAATGAAAACTTTTAACTGGTAATATTAATATAAAAAATAGAATTCTGGAAAAAAATCAAGACAATGATGATTAACCAATAAATTGTACATAATTCTAAAAATAACAGAGATAAGTCTATTGCATTAAAATGTGAAAATTATATTTTCATGACTTTGATTCAAAATATAAATATTGGAAGCCAGGGAAAGTTAAAGTAATACATTGCAAAAATTAACAAAATACTTAATTTCTATATTATAAATTTCTAAGTTGTTAATAAGATAAAGAAGGTACTCTTTTTAGAGAGGATGAGACATAAAACACATATCACACAATATTTAGTTTCTGATGAATGTATTGTAAAAGTAAGAATTAAAATTATACATGTATAATATATATATGAATGTTTCCAAGTAAATAGCATCTTCAGAGTATACAAATACTATGTGTTTCAATAAATATGATAATTTTGAGAAATAGTTAATAATAGATAACATATTTTGAGTATGCTTACCTAGTTCTACACAGTGTTCTAAGTCTTTTTGTTTTTTGAGTTGGAGTCTCACTCTGTTGCCCAGGCTGGAGTGCAGTGGCACAATCATGGCCACCCTAACGTTGACCTGCTGGGCTGCGGCCATCCTTCTGCCTCACTCTTCCAAGTAGTCATAACTACATGCAAACGTTACCACCCCGGCTAATTTTTATTTATTTATTGTAGACTAAGGTCTCTCCAAGTTGCCCAGGCTGGTCTTGAACCATAGGCTCAGGCAATCCTCTCACCTTGGCCTCCCAAAGTGCTGGGATTACTGACTTGAGCCACCATGCCTGACCTGTCCTAAATCTTTCCAGAGTTAAACACCTGGCAAGTGGCAAGTAACTTTCGAGTGGTTAAACAATCTCTAACCTGAGATTAGAAGAAAAAAACTGGCTCCAGAGTCTCTGTCCTAACTACCACACTGTATTACTTCTCATTTAGACAACTTAATAGGAAACTAAAAAGCAGATTAAAAAATACCATAGAAAAATATGTGAAAATGTTATGGGCTAATTCCAAGAAAGATATTAAAATCAGACAAATGTTACAAATGCTTATTTTTCCAGTACCTGGAGATAAACAGCACTATATTGGAACAGAGAAAGGCAAAGAAGAAGGCAGGGAGGAACTAAGAGAGGGCAGAGGGAAGAATAAGGAAAGAAGAAAGAAAGAAGAAAGGAGGGAAGAAGAACGAAAAGAGGAAGGAAGGAAGGAAGGAGAGAAAAGAAGGAAGGAAGGAAGGAGAAAAGGAAGGAAAAAAGAAAGGAAGGGAGAGTAAGGAAGCGAGGAATGAGTGGAGAGAGAGGAAGAGATGGATAGAGGGAGGAAAGTAGGAAGTAAGGAAGGAAGAGGATTAGGAGAGACTGAAGAAAAGAGAGAGAGCAAGAAGGAGGAAGAAAGGAATAGAGGAAGGCAGAGAGATAGGAAGATAAGTGTGGAGAAAAGATGATAGAAATGTAAGAGAAATATATTAACAAAATGTTACAAAATTAAAGCGATTTTACTAGAACAAGAGCTGGATGTAACTAAAGACAAAATTTTTTGGTGATTCTTATGTATTATAAATATATATTCTGCAGCTATTATTAATAATCATTCAGAGTAGAAAATATTAATTTAAACCTGAAATGTGTTTAGCACTAACTACTGCTTTTTTACTGTAATAATTATTTTTAATAACTGAATCTACAAAATTGTAAGACTTCTCAGGAAACCTACTGTGGTATTATAGCAGAACAAGGTGTGTATGACTTGAACACAAATAAGCATCTATACCTGAAACTGACAGCAAACATAATACTTAAAATAAATACCAATTAAGATCAAGGACTGGATAAAAAAATGTGGTACATATATATATATGATGGAATATTATGCAGCCATAAAGAAGGACAAAGTTATGAACTTCGCAGCAACTTGGATGGACTTAGACTTTATAATACTGAGTGATCTCTCACAGAAACAAAGACCTGAGTACCACATGTTCTCATTCATAACTGGACTTTGAACAATTATTATAATATTATAAGAAAGGAATTGGCAGTAATTGGAAACTGCCGGGGGGTGGGGGTGGGGTCGGGATTGGCAGTAGTGGGAAACTGTCAGGGGGAGGGAGCACACCTCCTCAACAAGGGTACCTGCATAATGAACATTTGTGTACCTAACCCTGAATTGTACCCCACATCTTCAAAATAAAAATTTTTTTAATTATAAAAAAGTTTATTTAAGAAAAAAAAAGCCTTCACCACTGCCATCATTATTTCTGAACAATTTCTGAACACTATGGGTCACACAAAAAGATTGTAACAGGAATTAAAGTTGAGGTCAGTGATAGAATACACTTATTTTATTATTTATAGATGTCATTCCCATAACATAGAAGCATCAGCAGAAACAAATGAAAATGTTTATTAGATAAGAAAATGGCCAGATAAAAGGTGAATATTCATAGAGCTATTTTCCTCCATAATACCAATAACCAATTAGTAGATATTATATGGAGTTTTTTTCACAAAGAAAAATGATTTTGTATGTATGTTTACATGCATATATGTATGCCTATGTGTGTGTTTATACTTGTGTATGTATATATACCCAGTAATAATGCTTAAACAAAATTTATTTCTCACAATCATTTTTGGTCACTTACTTTGTTATTGCACCTAACGTATTATATGATTATTTAAAAATTATAATCTTTCTCCCCCAGAATAATGAACGTCCCATAAGAGGTTACTGGTTTTTTATTGCTGTGTTTAGTGACTGCCATATAGTACATATTCAATAAATAATTAACTGTAATTATTTATTCATGGTGGTTTTAGTAAAAAGAAAAAAATCCTGACAGATTTGTTCATTGTTATCCTGTTGAATAAACCAAATATTGCAAAGATGTCAATCTAACATATTTAAAGAACAGTTCATTGGAGTCTCAATGGATATTTTATTTCCCAAACTAATATAAAATATTCTGCATCTCTATTACAACTAGAAAAAGAAGTCAGAAGAATTACTAAGAATAGACTGGAAAAGAAGAATGGTATTGAGACTTGCACTAGCAGATTTTAAGGTAATGTGTTCTATTTGTGAAAAAATTAGCAGATACACCAATGGTATCTAATAAACAGCCCTAAAAATGATCCTAATCAAAATAAGCATTTAGCTAATAAAAAAGAAACGATATAGAAGAATAAAATAAAAATTGTGGTTTCAATAAATAGAATTAGAAAAAATAAATATTGAAGAAAATATGTATATTAGAATAAATCCTAGAGATACTGAAAATTAAACCAACAGCAAATATAATACTTAAATATCAGACAAGATAATTAAAAAGTTTGGCTAAAAAAAAAAAAACTTCACCACTGCTGTTATTACTTCTGGATCCTTTCTGAACATTATGGGCCATATACAAGCATTGGAAACAGGTTGTAAAAATGATTATCCTATAACATAAGCAGAAAACATAAATGAATATATATAACTGCTGTTAAATAGGAAAATGCTTTCTACACGTTCCACAAGTTGGAAATTTTGTACTAAAATATCATAATTATTAAGTATTAAAGCGGAAACTGGGAGAAATTTATTTTTATCAAATATTCACTTAACATCAAAATAACCCTTACCAATTAATACAATAGGCATTATCATCCCAATATAAAAATTAGAAATTTGTACACACAAAATAAATTCAAATATCCAATAAGTATATGAAATTGCTCAGCAGTGGCATTCTACTTCTAATTTGCCAAGAAGTAAATGATTTTTAGAATTATTAATACTAAGTATGATCAGAATGTGGAATGAGGGAGAAGGGTGATGGTGTGCTGATAAATTTTAACAACCAGCTCTCATTGATTGCTGTTTAAATTTAATGCTAATGAGCAAGACAAAAGTTTTAAAAAAGGACAAAAGTCAGAATATCACACAATAGGATAAGCAACTTCTTTCTTACATGAGCTGATTGCTTGAATAGTGGGAGAAGGAAGTGATCAATGTTTAGTACTACTTATAATGTAACCATTATAGACACAACATACTTTAAAAAGTGAACCTGTGTTATTATATTTTCTTTATGACTTTATTAAGCCTTGCCAATCAACAAAACAGCAATTCAGATCCTGGTCTGTTGTATCGCTGTAGTGAAATGATTCCACCATGGCTGATTTCAAACTAGTAATCTGAAGTTGTTAAAAAGCACACAGTAGTGCATTGTTATATAGTATTTCCACCAAACAGACACTGAAGATGTAAATATTATAAAGTGATAGGTTCTTATCATGCTTTGGTGAAAACTTTATTTTGTGTAAATTGGAGAGAAATTGTCTATATATTTGTGAAATCTGTTGTGTGCATGTGCACGTGTTCATGCATGTTTTGGGATATATGTAAATGTTTATATTTGTTTACCTGAATTGTACATTTATAGACAATTTGTATTATCTTATTTCCATTTTTCTGTTATTTTCCAACTTTTCTAAAATTAGCATGCATTTTTCAATTGTATACAGCCATATATTATTTTCAATGTAAGCAAGAAAAAAACTAATCCTGTTTTAAAACAAAAAAGAAAAGAATCTTCTTTATGTATTCCAGGACTGACGAGGGAGGGGAAAGGGAGGATACAAAAAAAAAAAAGGATGTTGTTCAAAAGATCAAGTTCTGTGGGATTTATACATTTAGCTTAATTTTGCAAACGCTAAACAAATTATAAATTCAATTTAAATGGTACTCTATGCCCAGCACAGTCTCTAAATTCTTCCAAACCACGTTTTTAGGCCCCTCACCAAATTAGAAACGGCCTCGAATTGCCAAATTGAGGCTTCTTTTACCCATTAAACTGAATACGGTCTAACAGTTATTATCTCCAAGAATGGTGTAGCATGGATTCTGAATTTGTATTTCTAGGTTCATTTTTCCTCATGCTGATTATGGAGACCGTAGTAAGCTCCACTTTGATTCATTAGTTCAGTAAAAGAGGTGTTCAGAATTATTCAGTGTAATTCACAGCACTTAAGAAAGCATATATTTTCATAATAATCTAAATCTATTGCTTTCAGTAGTAACTCAAGCATACTGTGACTGGTTTGCGGTAGCACTGTCATTTTAAAATTGTGGTGGTGCTGTTTTTCTTCGTTGTAACTGGCCAATACAAGAATTGATTTAGTATAATATTTTTTAACAAGCACCTAATATACAACCTTGTGATTATTTGTACTGCTGTCAGAGAAGAGGTATCAGTGCATTTATATCATGTATAATTTGAACTATGCTTTTAAGTTGAAAACTGGTTTGCCAAAACACACACCCCCACACACACACATACACATACACAAACCAGTATTCTTTGTGTGTGTATTTATCATGAATGTGCTCTTTGTCTAACTAATTTTACCAAGTGGCAGAACTTGAGATTTGTTAATTATTTGCAATGAAAGAGATAAAACCTAACTATTTTAAGATTGACAAATATTTCACTTCTCTATAGGCAGCAATTTTCTAAACCTATACGTACTCGTATATGGTCAAAATTGCTAGAAACACATGATCATCAATTCATTACTACTGACAACCAGTTAGTTTCTCTGAGATCCAATAACAAAAAAGAAGTCCTAAATATATTGAGGATATATTTGTTTTTGGTGAAAGTTTTGCTGAAGTCAGAACTGTCCATTTTAGAATCACAAAACAACATCTACTACATTTTGAAAAAAGCCTATTTTGCCCTCTGTTTTCAAAATTCACATTAGTGACTAATGCGATCTGGGATTGCTATAAACTGGTTAGAATATTCTTGAAAATTATCTAAACCTCTTTGGTTATCTCTGTTTAATCAATTTATGTTTTATTTTCCCATTCTCTTCTAGAGATCACTATATCAAAAAGCTTTATTCAGGAATAGCCTACTTTGTGCACAGCATTGAATGCTTATGTTATAGTTATATATCTAGACATTTCATGATTTTTACATTAACCCTGAAAAGAGCAAGTGATGAAGATCAGACCTCTACAAAATGACAATAGGGGAATAATGTTAAACAGATAAAATTAGGCAAGATCATTATGGCGATGTCTTTCTTCACTAAGGCTTGAATATGCTTCTGATGTTGGACAAAGGCTCTAACAAACCAAGTTAATTTAGTCAAAATTTAATACATTTTTTTAAAAGTCAAGCTTGGTTATTTGGAACTAAGTAAGTAAGATAGAATAAAATAGACAAAACTCAATACTGTTGCCAGAACTAATGGTTTTTTTGAAAGTTTTATGTTTAAAATGAAAATTAAATGTACCTGGTAGCTCTGTCGTTTGAGTTGTCCAGTTAATTCCATACCAATTATTTATTTCATAGCATGTTATAGTGGTAAAATAATGTGTCAACCATTAAATGTATGACCAAAAGTTAATTAAATGTATTTTCAAGTTAACAGATGACACAACAGTCAAAATAAACTGAAAAGGCAAAAAGTTTAATTTACTATTGGTCATTTAATTGAATACTGCCTATAGGTGAGAAATTTGTTTTTTATGGGTATTCATTTTTAAACTCTTGGTAACAGAGACATCTAATTTACTAAATGTGAAGTCACCACATTTTAGCTCATATTGCCTTTAAAGCAGCAGGCTGCTTTATTCCACTATAGTCTAGCCCAGGTCGAGATAAAGAAAAAGACAGAGTATGAGGAGTCTAGGAAATGACCCACCACTCAGATTTCATGCTGTATCACAATAGAATTGAAATGAAATAAAGAAAGATTTGGAGAGGAAATGGGGAGTTTAACTAAACAACTAATGTTTGCATTTAAGGAAGAAGAAGGAGTAAATAAAATAAAATAAAAATACACACGTGTATATACTAGGCAAACATACACAAAAACAGAAGCACCAGGTTTGGTAATGAAAAAGAAAAGGATGAATTGAATTTGATAAGTGACAAATTTGAAGTGCCAATAGAATGTTCAAGTAGCAATATCTAAAAAGCAGTGGGTAGTGTGAGAGAAATGCTTGGGCAGATTCTCAAGTAAAAATATAAATAAGGGATGATTTTTTTATAGCAGAAATAGGTTGAAGTCTGGAGTCTACAAGTTAGGGCTTGTAGAAGAAGAAAAGGCGTCATTGACTAATCCTTCCATTGTACAACCTTATATATTCCAATTAACATATGCTATCAATTACAGTGATTTACAATTTGTAATTGTAATAGATTGGAAATACACCAAACTTTCATTGGTAGAGAAATGGTTAGATAAACTAGGATTTAACAACAAAAAGAATCATTATGCAGCTGTTGGAAATGTGCACCAATAAGGAAAAATTATTAGAATGTCTAGTTAAGTTTTTAAAAAGCGTGGGGAAAATAGTGTATAAAGTATATCATCCTTTGTGTAAAAAAGTCTGGAAAAGTAAAATATACATTTTATTTGCATACATCAAAAAATGCAATGAATAGATGAAACGAATGAAGGTGATCATATATGGTGGCAAGGAAAAATGGAAAAAATAGGGGCAGGGTGGAAGATAATCTTGTCAGTATATACCTTGTGATATGCTTTCGTTCTGTGAACCATGAAAATGCATTAACTATTACAAATAATAAATAAGACAAGCAAATTTTTTTGAACAGAGACATAGAAAGAGCAAGGATATATTCTCCAGGATAAAAATAGAAGCATGAAGATGAGATGAAGGCCACACAAAGCTGAGAAGTAAGAAAAGAATCAAGAGAATTAAATGGAGCAGGGTAGGTAGACAATGTTAAGGAGAAGAAAGATGTCAATACCTTCAAAAGCTGCCAAAAGAATGTGGATAATGAGACCTAAAAAGAACAAACAAGAGGTGACCAAGGACAAGAATTTTCCTTCCTAAAGATCATAATGCAGATAGTACAAAGCATCTACTTGTCTAGTCTCTATGAGGGGGAGTCCCCCAGAAAACATAATTATTCTTTGGAGAGTGTGCTTCTTGTAGTACAAGCTCTTCTGCTAGGTAAGTGTTCTCGGAACCCATCTGCATCAGTGTACCAGCTAACATTGTTGTGAGAGGCTGCATTTGGCTTCAGTGAATTTTTTTTGGAGATTCCTTCAATTCCTTTGCCCATTTCATAATGGGTGATTTAAGAGTCCACCTGCCCACACCATGCTGAATGTTCAGTAGTTTTTGACCAAAAGTGGTGTGACCTCCATGCCCCACCCTCCCTATTCACCCAATCTCCACCCAAGCAACTTTTTTTTGTTCCCCAATGAAAAAATTCCTTAAAGAGAAAAGTTTTGCCAATGTGGAAGAGGTGAAACAAAAAATGGCAGAAGTACTAAAAAGCATCAAAATTGATGAGTTCAAAAACTGTTTTGAGCAATGGAAACAGAGCATTGATAAATGTATTGCATCAAACGGAGAGTACTTTGAAGGTGACTGAAGTACTGAATGTAAGAATATTCCCTCTCCTACCTTGGGGAGGTGAATTTTCTTTTTCTCTCTCTCTCTCTCTAATTTACTTTTAAATAAATTACATTTTCTAATCTAATAAATAAATAAATATGCAAGAGTATAAACACACTTTTTAATCAATAAATTTCAGTTTTTTTGTGATCCTCCTTGTATGTTATCATAAGCATTTACATGTTTACCACACAGCAACAAAGCTTCTTAGAATTAACCATTAGTCCCTGATCTCACCCTTTCATTTTTATTAAAAAGACTTCATCCCAAAGCTATTAAACAAAAAATAAAACCAACAGATTAAAAAATATATTCATATAAATTATCAAAGCTAGAACTCATTCCAAATTTTTTTAAAAATAAAGAATAGAAGCATCTTTGGTTTTAAATAAAATGTTTTAACTGACTGTTTTCTCCAGAAAATTGCAATTTTTTAGGAATAAAAAAATAAGCATTTGGGTGTAATGTTGAATTTACAGAGCTGAAACTAACCTTAAGTAGAATTACCTTTAGAAAAATGACTATTAGGCTGGCATAATGTTAATTAAAAATCATAAGCATAATAATTTCCTCATTTAAATGCCTTGTTAGCTAGGCCTGTTTCACACTTAGGTCCTCGAGTTCAAAGCTGTTTTGAATAGTATGAAATTAATATCTGATCAATTGATTAGTCCTCAGATGTGAGTAGCTCTTAATGATTGAATTACTACCCTTTCCAGAGCAACTGATACATGGTTTTTATGACAGAAAATTAAAATGTTTAAAACTCAATTTTGAAAGATTTGGGTATCATTTAAGACCATGGGGGGAGATACACTTTTTTTTTTTTTTGAAAATAGATTTTAATTCACAATCATGGAAAGCCATGCTTAAGTCCATACCTTGGGGAGGCTTTAAAGCAGAAAAAGCTAAGAGGACTTCAACTTCCAAGAAGTAGACATACTTTTCTCTATTCTTTCCACTAAGTACAACTAAAACCCTGGGCAATATATATGAAGCAAACATAATAAGACTCTTAGAAAACAAGGCAGACAAAATAAACCATGGGCCCCATCACACCCCTGCCAGCAATAGCTAATTTGGAAGTAGAAGCTTTCTGCCTCATGAGATAGCAACAAACATCCCTAAGCAGTGTCAATGGAGACCATATGGCCTAGAGCTCCACACCCAAATGGAAGTAAGGAGGCTTCTGACCACTTGTCATCTCCCCACTGGAAAGTTTTGGAGCAGGCATAGCAAAAAGTCATGACTTTCACTCAGCAGTAGTAGCGTTTCCATATCTACCTTGTGTAGAAGCCATGTGGAAGGCAGTAAGGAGGCACTACAACCCCTTTCAACCAGAAAGGTATCAATGGAGGTCTAGTGGAGAGTTAAAACTCCTCCCCACACCCAGCAGTAGTGAAGAAGGATGCCCACCAACCTGGAAGTAATGAGGTAACCTTCCCATTCTCCTGCTAGAGCAATACCAGAGAAAATCAGCTTAACTAAAAAATGTAAATAAAATTCAGACTCATAAATTAATAACCAAAATGTCTACATTTCAATTGCAAATTATTCACCATAATAACAACCTAGATGATACCAAATGGAAGGAAGAGAGAAAATAAGCAGATGCCAAGCCAGAGATAAAAAATATGTTAGAATTATTTGACAAATATTTTAAAGTTGTCATTGAAAAGTGCTTCAATGAGAAATTATAAGTACACAAGAAACAATGGAAAAAATAAAGACATAGCAAAGAAACAGAAGATCTTGGCAAATTAGTAAAAGAGATAAAGAAGAAACAGAGAAAATTTTAGAACCTAAAGGTACAATAAAAACTGAACTGAAATGAAAAACTCAGTGTATTCACTCAACAAAATAATGGAATGCACAAAGGAAACACAATCACTGGACCCAATGATAGAACAATAAAAATGACCTAAGCTGAACAGCAGAGAATAAAGGGACTAGAAAAAAAATGAACAGACTCTAAGAGATCTGTAGGACTCTAAGAAAATGCTAATGCTTATGTCATCGGAATTCTAAAAGGAGAAGAAAAAGAGGGTGAGGTTAAAAATTTCTCAAAAAACTAAGGACAAAAAATGTCCCAAATTAGGCAAAAGATATAAACCTGAAGATTCTAAAAGATAAGTCCATCCTCTAAGTAATATAAACTCACACCAAGGCACATAGTAATGAAACTTCTGAAAACGAGAGACCAAAGAAAAAATCCTAATAGTATCAAGAGAGAAATTACATCTTGCCTAAAGAGTAATGTATATTTGAATGAGATTTTTTTTTTCAGAAGCTATGGAGGCCAGAAGGAAGTTATACAGCCAGTATAGCTAAAGCAATTTAGAAAAGGATACTACTTTGATTTCAAAACTTATTATATAGGTATAGTAATCAAGACTTGTGGAATTGATAAAGAGGCAGACATAGATCAATGGGACAGAGTAGAGAACGCAGAAATACAAATATGCCAAACAGATTTTGACAAAGGTGCAAAAGCCTTCAATGAAGGCAAGACAGACAGTGCAAAAGTTAGGACAAGGAAAATTTTTTTAAAAGCCTTGATCTAAGTCTCATTCATTATAGCAAAAAAACCTGAAAATGGGTCACAGAAATAAATGTAAGAAATAAAATTATAAAATTTTAGAAAGAAGCAGAAGAAAACCTTTAGGATCTAAGTCTAAATAAAAAGTTTTTGACTTGACAGCAAAATCACGATATACTAGTGGTGACCAAAAAAGTATACACATTTTAATAGATGTTATCTATATATTACTTTTTGAAGTTGAATTGAATTACAATTGCAATGTGTAGTATGATGTTCCCTCAAAAGATGACATTAACTTTTTGTTATCATTATATGTTTAGTATTACAATTTTAATACAGTTTTTTTCCTTTCTTAAAAAGTGTATACATTTTTTGCACCTTCTGTATAAACAAATATTTATTAATTAGACTTTTTCAAAAATAAAGGATTTCCTTATATGAAAAATCCTGATAAAAGAAAGAAAAAATAAGCTAGAGACAAGAAGAAAATATTTGTAAAATCACTTATCTGGGAAAAGACTAAATCTAAGGAACTCTGAAAATGCAACATTAAAAACAAAATTCATTAGAAAATGAGCAAAGCAGAGAAAAGAATATATAGATGGAAAGTAAGCACATGAAAAGATGTTCAACATCATAAGCCATCAGAGAAATGCAAATTAAACCACAACAAGTTATTACTACATACCGCACAGAGTTAAAAAAAAATGTTACAACACCAAATGCTGGAAAAGATGAAGAGAAACTGGATCACTCATTCATTGCTGGTGGAAATGTCGAGTGGTATAGCTATCATTAAAAGTAGTTTAGCAGTTTCTTAAAATACAAAATATGAGCCGGGCCCGGTGGCTCAGCCTGCAATCCTGCGCTTTGGGAGGCTGAGGTGAGTGGATTGCCTGAGCCCGCGGGTTCGAGACTTGCCTGGGCAACTTGGCGAGACCACATCTCTACAATAAATAAAAAAAATCAGCCGGGCATGGTAGCGCGTGCCTGTAATTCCAGCTACTGGGAAGGCTGAGGCAGAAGGATCGCTGGAGCCCAGCAGATCAAGGCACTCCAGTCTGGGCGACAGAATGAGACTCCAACTCAAAAAAAAAACACAAAACGAAACAAACAAAAAAAATGAATATGCAACTATTATATGGCCTAGCATTTACAATTTTGGACATTTATTCCAGAGAAATAAAAACACGCTCACATAGAAATCTGTACACAAATTTACAGTAGCTTTATTTGTAATAGTCAAAAACTAAATGCAGCCCTTCGGTTGTCTATTCAATCATTCAACTCCTTCATTGAATGATTGAATAGACAACCTAAGATATACCCATACCATGGAATACTGGTTAGCAATTAAATGAAGCAAATATTTGATACATGCAACAACTTGGATACATTTCCATAAAATTATGCTAAGTTAAAATACCAGTCCCATGATTTTACATGTCTATCATTCTTGAAATGATAAAATTATAGAAATAGAAAAAAACAGTAGTTTCTAGGGACTGAGGAGAGGTGGGTATGAGAAGTAAGTGGATGTAGCTACAAAGGTACTATATGAGACATCCTTGTGTTGATGGCAACATCTGTATTGACTGAATAAATATAAAAATCCTGGTTGTCATATTGCACTATGATGTTTATGATGTTACCATTGGAAACACTAAGTAAGGGGTACACAAGTTCTTGTATTATTTCTTAGAACTGCATATGAATCTATAATCATCTCAAAATAAAAAATTCAAGAAAAAAGAGAGCTCTTGCCTGCCTGCCTTCAGACTGGAGTGTCAACTTTTTCCTGTCTTTAGACTCAGACTGAAAAAGCAGTTCCTTCTGGGTCTTGAGTCTGCTAGCCTTCAGACTGGAACTGCACCATTGTCTTTCTTGAGTCTCTAGCGGACTCACCCTGCAGATCTTGGGACTTCTCAGTCTCCATAACAGAATGTCTAAGTGCAGCATTCTGCAGGTAGCCCTATTGATGCAGACCATCCAAAATAAAACTTCTTAGTTGCTACAAGATCTTTCAAAGGAAAAAAATTTCACTGCTGATGCACCAACAGAAAGAAGACATGAATATTTTAGAAGGCTCAAGGTACCGCAGGAACAAGGAAGAGACTTAGACCCTCCATTGCAATGGTACCAGAGATCCTAATAGGCTACAAGATGACTCTCTAGGAGCACAAAGTACTTGCCACTTGCTATACAAAGAAGAACCAAAACAGTGAGTATATAACCACACTTTGAATAAAGCATTTAAGAGATAACACTGGAATTCAGCAGAGAAATGACAAGAAACACCCGAGGCATGAAAGGAGAGAAAAGCAAGGCAGCTGACATGGCCAGGATTGGCTGAGGTCCTGGAAAGGCTTCTCAGTAGGGGAAAGTGAGTGAGAGTTCCCCAGTGATCCACATTTAACACCTTGGACTCCTGTAATTCTAGCCACAGAAGAGCCCCCTGACCATTGTGGCAGCTAAAACTAGTATAAAAAGATGTCTGGAGTCTGTGAAATAGAATTACTCTAGAAAGGGAGCTCATTCTAGGTCCCACACCTCCCTTGAGACACAAGCAGCAGCGGCATGGTACCATTTTGAGAGTCCAACCCCTAGCCGACTGCATATTGTCCTGGAGCCCAACAGCCCCTGTGTTTCCACAGCCTTGTAGCTCCACTGACATCCTCCTATGTCCACCCAGAAGTGTGACTCCACTTGGATCCTCTAGTGTAGCAGGGATCTCTTTACTTTAGATCACACAGTGTTCCACATTCCAGGAAACAGGTGTTGCAGTGCATGAGGAAGGCTACCCTGAGACAAAGGAAGCAGAAATGTGTGCTCCCCAGAGCCTGCAAACCACCTGTCTGTGGCTGCTGCCATTGATAGAAACCCTGCCCCCACCAGCAGCAGGGCCACTGCTCTCTTGCATGCAGGGCCACTGCTCTCTTGCAGGCTCTCTCTGCCCATACCTACTATTGACACCATGGCCAAAAGCTGAAACATGTGCTCCCCAGAGCCTGAAATCTGCCTGCAAGTTGCCGCTTCCACTGACAACAACCCTTCCCCCACAACAGTAAGGCCTTGGCACACTTGCATTGCTCTAAGGATAGGTTCTTCCTGCCCCCTCTCCCCTACTGCCACTGCTGCCACCAACCAAACACACTATCCAAAGGCCTGGGTATTGCGCGCCTCCATCTACCACCACTGGCAACTACACTTTTCCTGGGAATCTGAGAATGGCGCATCCAGCCTGCTGCCATCACCAACACTGACACTCACCTATATATGACCCCTGGAGGCCTAGGGCCTCGCCCACACACCCAGTAGTAGCCAATAATAGCAAAAGCACATGCAGCCTAGGAGCCCAAGGACTGTCCTGCTGCTGCTACTGCCATCATTCATATCAGGCACTCTGTCCAGGAGCCTGAGGACCATTCCTCCCCCACCTCCTCATTCTACAGCTATCACTTTCGCCACCCAAGCAAGTCATCTGGAAGCTCAAGAATTGGCTCACCTGGACCTACTAGCACTGATGCCCACATACACTGCCAGGAGGCCCAAGGACAGCCATGCTCAAACTCCTGCTACCACTACTGGGGCCCAAGGACTGGCCTACCTGACTTCCTTATCCTTAGCAAAACTTCACAACAACCTCCACTAACAACTAGAGCCTAAGCAACTGAGGAAGTCATAGCACTGATGCTGTTTATGGCTGAAAAAATTATGCATAGCATACAGTACAATATACTCCTGGAATCAAAGCCAGCATGCCTTATTCAACAAACACCATAGATTCATCTGTAGAAATAAAAATCTTCCCCTATGAAAGCCAATACAAAAAAATTAGGAGAGTGTTATTCCAGAAATGCAGTTATCAGTGTAAGAACACAAGAATGAGTCGGGGTCAAGATGGCGGCAACACAGGCGGAACTGTGAGATTCTCCGAATGTGAGTTCCCCAAAAAGACTCTTGCCCTCCTTCCCCTACCCCCTTGCCCACAGCTGGACGCATTGGTCCGAGGCTCAGGGACCCCCGGTC